>JAULBS010142180.1:0-12653 GCA_032355785.1 Symmetromphalus regularis | reverse complement strand
GTGTGTGTGTGTGTGTGTGTGTGTGTGTGTGTGTGTGTGTGTGTGTGTGTGTGTGTGTGTGTGTGTGTGTGTGCTAACGACATATATTTGTGCGAGTATTTGCAAATTAGGTGAAGAATTGTTGTTTTTTCATTGTATTCCATGATTTGACGCTATATTAAGTAGAGAATTCATTTGAAGACACCTTTCTAATCCTTTCTAATCCACACTTCCCAAGTGACTGCAACCCTTATTTCCTACCGCAGAATTCACAAAATAAGCGATAACTGGCACACAACAAAAGTTACTCGACTTTACGGAACCCGGTAAAGACCGTGAAAATTTTATAAGTACAGTCAAAGTGTTTTAAAAGGGATGATATCCCCAGTCTATGGTCAGTACAGTTCTGTTGTTTAGAACTACCGGTAATGCTGAAAATAATGAAGTGTTGTGTATACTGTCTGAAAATTATCTGTTAATATAATCTGAAAACTAAATTCCGAATTTTTCAACTCGGCTGAAAAGAATTCCGAGACAGAGTTCTGTTTAAAATCGACATTGAAAAAAAACATTACCAAACATTCCTCCAAATTTATATTTAGATATGGACTGTCCAGTAACGCAGTCAGGATTTTATACTTGAAAGGAAGGGGTGGATGGGGTGCTAATAGGATTGCAAGACAGGGAAATATTAAAGGTGGTAAGGTTGAAAATTTGTGATTTGGATGTGGCGGAGTGGGGGTGGGGAGGGCATGAAAACCATGCATCCTCTAGCTACCTCGGTAGAACTGCAACAACAGAAGTAATAGTGATCTACATTAAGAGAAAGTTCACTTGAGTAAAATGACTTAACGTTATTGTAAAGCGTTTTATTAGAGGCTTTACGTCGTACTGAAAACCTCAATAAGTGGTAACAAATAATTATAACAGAAAATTTCATATTTGTTATTGAGGTTTTAAAGAAAAAAAATAACGTGAGGCATTAATTGCTAATAACAAACGTACAGCGTTTACCATTAATACTGTTTGATCTTTTCTTGGGCCAACCTCTTACTGATGGATCATGGTAGAGTATAATTGGTAATTAGCCTTTTCCAGCAGAAACACGTCGTCTCAGATGGCTTCTGTCACTTGATTTAATGACTTTATTATCTTGTTGATGTAGAGACAATGACAAAAACACACGATTAGATACTAATGCATCATGCCTGTGCAATGTAGATCTTCCAAGTGGCATCGATTTTGTTAACATTCCACATTTAAATAGAATAACTTGCATTGCATCATATAGACAGATTGATACTGTTCGTAATATCAATAATATATGTTTATAAAATGAACATTTAAAATAGAAAATAATAGCTATTATCTGCATTAATCATCTAAAGCGATAACATGTTTTGTTTTGATAGGCTTGGAAAAATATCAGACGCCTTTGGTGTGATTGTGGTATTAATTTTGTACTGCAAATAATTGAATTTGCTATTTAAAAACGGGCGGGGGAGGGGGGAGGGAGTATTTGGAGTGTCTTTCCTAATTATTGTCACTTGGATGTTGGGTCAGCACCCTTTGCTTCCGTCATCCTCCTCCATGAATGGTAACATTTTGTTCAAGTAACCCCAGAAATGATAGATATTGCCCAAAATGCGTCTATTATTTTCGGCCGGGTTAAAAAAAAAATTATATTTTTTTTTGTTTTGTTTTTTATTTCATTATTTTTTATATATAATATTTATTTATTTTTTATTTTAATTTTTTTAATGTTTATTGTCCCCAGAAACAGAATATGATAGTGTCGGGGTTGGGGAGCCCCGAGCTAACTATCTTACAAATGTTTACACTAGTTAACAATATGTACAGAGGTATATTGATATATTGTCGCGTGCAGAGTTCACACAAACTGAATTTATTTTTCATTTATTTATTATTTTATTTTTTATTTACTTATTTTCTTTGGGTCTTGGGGATTCTTTTTCTCATCATAAAGGATTGTTCTATCAGTTCAGTTATTCTAATTATTTGATTCCTTGACAATAAAAATAGGAATAGGCAACATGAACATGATTCTGTTGATATCACTATTGTTAGTAACTGTTAATAAACATCACTGTTGATATCAGTTCTGTGAGTGATCATCACTGTTGATATCACTGTTCTGTGAGCGATCATCACTGCTGATATCACTGTTCTGTGAGTGATCATCAATGTTTTGTAGATGATCATCGCTGCTGATATTACTGTTCTGTGAGTGATCATCAGTGATATCACTGTTCTGTGAGTGATCATCACTGACATCACTGTTCTGTGAGTGATGTTCACTGTTCTGTGAGTGATCATCACTGCTGATATCACTGTTCTGTGAGCGATCATCACTGTTCTGTGAGTGATCATTACTGCTGATATCAGTTCTGTGAGTTATCATCACTGCTGATATCACTGTTCTGTGAGTGATCATCACTGCTATCACTGTTCTGTGAGTGATCATCACTGCTGATATCACTGTTCTGTGAGTGATCATTACTGCTGATATCAGTTCTGTGAGTTATCATCACTGATATCACTGTTCTGTGAGTGATCATCACTGCTGATATCACTGTTCTGTTAGTGATCATCACTGCTGATATCAGTTCTGTGAGTGATCATCACTGCTGATATCACTGTTCTGTGAGTGATCATCACCGCTGATATCACTGTTCTGTGAGCGATCACTGTTCTGTGAGTGATCATTACTGCTGATATCAGTTCTGTGATTTATCATCACTGATATCACTGTTCTGTGAGTGATCATCACTGCTGATTTCACTGTTCTGTGATTATCACTGTTCTGTGAGTGATCATCACTGTTCTGTGAGTGATCATCACTATCACTGTTCGTGATCATCACTGATATCAGTTCTGTGAGTGATCATCACTGCTGATATCAGGATCAGATTTGCTTTTTCAGAATTCCTGTAACATCGTTAATACGAACTCTGAGGCTCCTGAATATGAGGGATAATTGGGTGGGTGGGGGCTGGTGGTGAGTGCATGGGAAGCTATCTTGACCTATGGACAAACGTTGTGAAATAAAAACAATAGAAGATAATCACTTATTTACAATATCAAAATGGCAGTACAATTCCTGTCAAGATTTCATTTTGATTTTAACAAGATTAATTAGACGCCTCGCCGTTATTGATATAAAGTTGCGTTGAAACAATATTAACAATGACCCATTTTTAGGAGAAAAAACTCGCCATTCATGGGCGACAATCGCTTCCTGTAAGTAGGGGATACGGAGCCGGTGGGCTTCCTAGAAGTGGGGGATGAACACGGGGTAGGGTTTTTAACGCTTTTTCCGGTTAAAACCTTCAATCTTTAGTAGACCCACTGTGTATTTCAGTATATTTGCGCCAAGACCACACGGCTAAGTTTTACATTGATATCATAGAGAAATACTTGAAACGATTATTATTTAGGCATTTGAATTTCAATTTTTCAAAGAAAATAGGGGGAGGGGGGGATAATTATATAGGCATTCTTTTGTCCAAAAGGTGGAGTGTTACCGCCGTCCTCCCCCGGGTTTACGCCCCTGTCGCTATTATATCCATTTTCCCACATAACAGGAAATGCTTAAACAGCCTCTGCTAAAGCAGTGGTGGGAAAATAAAAAGAGAAACGCGCTTGATTAGCAAGATATTTATTTGAATATAATAATCACAGATTGCCCATGCATACACAATACATTTTGATCATAATACAGCACCAGATAAACACAATGTTAAAGCTTTCTTATGGAATTTATAGTACAATGATTGTATACAACCCTGCTCTGAAGCCAAGTCAAGAGAAAACATCAATCTTCGGTTTCTCGCGTTCACAGACAGCTATAACCAAACTATGAACAGATAACATACTCGAAGTTCAGAAAGCACCAAGTAAACCAAATACACGAATTTGCATACACGCCTAGATCTCATTACATATTTCTAAAAATAAAGTCTCGACTTGTTTATTGCATCAACAGTCATTTTGTTTTAATATATTTAGCTCCTCCACCCCTACACCCAAACATTAAAACATAAGGGGATCCATGGGGGATTGTGGACGTTACGGTTATAATAAGATCTTAACAAATTTCAACCTGCCCTTCCTAATATTAAATGTCAACACTATCTTTCTGCTCAATCTTCAAAATTACTAGACGACCGCCCCTCAGTTATTTAAATAAAAATAGAAAAACGATTGACGTCATAGTCTGAAATGTATAGTCAATACTTATTTAATAATATTTTCTTTTATTTTCACTTTTTTCTCTTTATCATCAAGATGTTTTTCAGTTAACTACTTTGCCATTTCCTTGCTTCAAATTCCAACACGTTCTGAGCAAGAAACAAGAAAATCTTAAAAAAGCGTAACTGTTAGATAAAAACGCACTGTTTAAACGCTATCTCTTATCACAATAATAGCAAATGGAAATTAAATCATATTAATAATACAAACACACGTAGGAATGACTTTGGGAGAGGGGTGAGGTTTGGGTGGGGTTGGACACTGACGGATCAGGCATAAACTCTATATCAGATTTTGGTTACAATGGCAAACATTAATGTGATAGGCTCACACGTGAAGTGGAGGACATGTTCTCTCTCCCCCGCTCCCTCAGTTCCTATGGGCATATAACAAAACAGCAAACATACCAAAACAAAATAGCACTAAAATAATTAGTATCATTATATTATATGATTAGATTCCGAACATTCATTCCTAATCTACTGAAAATACATGTAGTACAGGTGAGTCCAGGGGACTCTTAGGGGGTCTGGAGCCCTCTCTTAACCCACTAAATTCCACTTTTCTCTTATGACTGGAGCTTAACTCACTCTTCATATGCACTTTTGTAACACTTTTTTATCTACCCTCTTTCATAATTCGTGGATCCACCCCTTTAAGGATTGGATGTCAGATATAAGATTTAAATTACATTACAAAATTTAAACATTTATATGAAAAAAATGCCATTTCAAACAATCTCCACAATAGTTTTGTTCGATTTAGTCACTTGATTAATATTCATAACAATGCTAGTTTAAACCATTTTTACACAATTTCTCAAAAACAATTTCGTCTACAAATGCTATTCGAACAATTTCCATGATTTTTCTTTTGTTCTGTTTAGTCATTTTACTAAATATTAATTTTAAAAAGCCTTTTAAACCAATGCCACAATTTCTTGTTTCGCTGTCCAGTCGCATTGTGTGGTTGTCATATTTAATAACAAATAATTAATTGTGATATATTTGAACTAGTAATACTGAACATAAGAAAATGTCAATCACAAACAATAATATTATGAATTTCACAAATCTGCGTAGTTGTGAACTATGGCAGTATAATATGAATAGGTATTATATACCATAGATACAAGTAAAATGCATGATTAATACAATACTATTTCAGAAATTAAACATAGAAACAACAAGAACTACTGAATCACAAATAAAAGGGAATACCCACAAAAACGAATCCAGAGAAAATGTTTACCATTCAACTTATATAAATTTATGGCAGTTAATAACAGCTTATTAGTTTTAATTATTTATGTTAGCAAAGCATAAGTCATTCATAGTTATGCATTAAAAAGTTATTCGTTATTATAAATTTATTAGTGATACTTACCTTATCTTTGAAACGTATCGCTTATAATCAGTTTCCGGCCTAAATCTGGAGTTGGTCCATTTTTGTTCCGTTTGTTTACAACGAATCTGCGCACAAGTGACCCTTGACATCGGAATAATTATGTTACAAAATACAAATCTTCACTTTCAGAAGACAAAATTAGAAAATAACGTGTAAAAATTAACTTTTTAAAAGGTTGAGTGATACACAACACTCATTTGGCATTGTTGATTAACATTAATACATAACAAAATGAGCAGCACTGGCAGAGCTCACAAACATGACATTGTGTCGTCTGCCTAATTTATTAAAAGTTTATAAAGTCACGTGACATGTTTTACGGTACGACTATAGACTGTAATACTTTCAAAAACTAGATCGGCTCCGGAGAGAAATTTACAAAATGTCAACATCCGACTAGGTAGCGATCTCATTTATAAAAATATATAAACAGATAAGATTTGAAAGATTTGTTGGTTGATTTTAATAGTAACATAACAAAGGTAAAATATTACTCGGTTACATTAATTCTGCGATTACAACTACACGTGCGCAGAAGCTAATAACAGACCGGAAACTGATTTTATTTCACATCTAATTTCTGCAAGCTGTCCGCCATTTTGCATCTATAAATAAGGTTAATAGGGAATTCCTTAATGGGTATATTTTCACAGTCAGATCACGTTTGTAATTAAAGCAACACAAATACTCATTATTGAAAGAAATAGACATTATTTGTTAATAAGTTAAGATATTATTGATTATTATTAATTTATTTTAGAATCGTTGGTATATTTGTAGGTAGGCTGTGTTTTTACAACGTTACGAATCCAACAGCCACATTTTACATAACGGTTTGAAACGAAAAAATAATTTAACTAAATACTTTTCTTTTTCTAGTTAAGATACAGTCTACCTCAGTTTAAAGAAAACAATGATTGAATAACATCTTGAGATACACATATTTTACAAATTAATTAGAAAGTGTCGTTCTAAGTTTTGATGTCAGTTGTGTTAACGATCATTAATTTTTCAATTAGAACACTGCATAGTTTAGTACCAGAAGGGTCTACAACTTTGAGAAGAAGAAAATGATAGACAGAAGAGGTTAGGTTTTTAGATAATTTAACTTTTATTAATGTTTTAATGGTAAAGTTTTAGTAGTGTTTTTATTGCCTATCAGTGGCGTTACAGATGTAATGCCATGTATCACAACGACGTAAATTACAAACTACATCATGTAAAATGTAAAACATGTGTCCGTGAATCTAGGACAGATGGAAATGTATCTCCCCCCCCCCCCACCCCCAGGATTGATGCCATTATAGACCACCCCCACCCCCCGCCTTGCGTACTTCGGTATATTTGCGATAAAACGACATGGTTAAGTGTTACATTGATACAATAAAGATAAATACTGGTAAAGATTATTATTAATTTTAGGCATTTTAATTTCAATTTTTTTCGAAACAAAAATATATGTGTATGCAACCCCCTGTCCAAAACGTAGGGCACGTGTCCCCCACCCTCTTCCTCAGGATTTACGCCCATGATTTCAGAGCAGAATCCACATCAAGTGTCAAATCATTCACAATACGTGCGCGAACACTACATGTACATGATGCATGACTTAGGAATTCCCCATAAACGTTATTTATAGATGCAAAATGTCGGACAGCTTGCAGAAATTAGATATGAAATAAAAATTAGCCAAGCAGTGAAGTTTTAGAAAAACACACACCAAGGGAGATAATCCAGAAGAACCACGATCAGATACGAGCCACCAGATTTGTCCCACATTATACATCTTCATTATCAATCAAATCTAAGTTACTATTATGGTTAGGTTTAACATTTCACCGAGTAAACATAAAATGGATTGCATTAGACTTTTAATAATTAACCAATCCAAATTACACAGTAGTGTTACAGGGATGTTAAAGCTGGGAGGTGTGGGGGCTGGAGAGTCCTAATAATTCCCATAAATATGTTCTTATTCATTGTTAAATTATTCACGGGGAAATTCAGAAATGTTCAGAAACGGTAGCAGCCCCACCCCCTGCCTCCCCGATATGAATTTCGTTCCAAAGCCCCTGAAATAATAAATATATTTACTAATTTAGATAGGCCTACTTCATTTGTAACTGTCTAAAAAAATACTGCCCAAAATTTAATGCTAGCTGAATAGTCTCCCAGGGTGAGTTGTTATAATTGTAAATATATGAGATGTGATCAAAATCAAAACAAAAAAGACAAAAGCTTACTTACAGTACAAGTACCCGGTATATATGAATTTAACATCACATATGAGAAAAATCACCAAAAAAATATTCTAATTGAACATGAACAACTTTCTAACAATGACAAAAAAGGTGAACACAAATTTTGAAGCACATTGATCACAAATATTTTTCATTTACAGTCAGTTACACTCTTTTCAATGTTACAAACATTTCTAATTTGACTAAGAACACAAATCACAGAAAATTATGAACACTTTCTTTTTCTCATAAATAAACTTCAATAAAATCACTTCCAGGAGATATTTTGACAAGCCTTAGAGGTTTAACAATTCAGCAATAAGTCAATATATCACAATATTTTAGTTCAAAATATGATTTACAATAAATGTACCATTGTGTCAATAAATCAAGACACTGAAAATCAAACAATGTTGAGCAGGCACTTAATTGCCATCACTAAATCCTTTTACTGTGTCACTGTGACAGCAATTTTAAGAAAATTAGCGTATATATTGTATAATGTATTTAAAGATTTACAATGAAAGTAAAATGCTGCATCAAACAAATTTGACAACAGCTTTTTGGATGGCATTACCAAATGCTAATACAAATTTAGAGGACTGTAATTAACTGTTTATTATTTTTTATTTTATCATTTATTAAAATAAATTTTGTTAAAGGCATAGTCCCACATAATTTAAGGAACTAATTGTCTAAATATTGATTACGAATGTAACTTACGTGCATTTGTGATACTATATCTCCCTTTCATATCACACAAGACGTTTTAACTGAACCATGTATAAGTAAATCCCATGTATTCGATCAATTTTTTTTCACATTTAAAATGTTCTACTTTCAAGATCAGAACTTCTCGTATGTTTTTGGTGAAACCATTTCCACCGTTGGAAAGTTTTCAATTGAACAGCCTCGTTTCAGGAAGAATTCGTCCCAAAATAGAATTGGGGGAATACCTGTCATGCGACTTGAAATATATACTTCACACCCTGAACGGAAAAAAGCTGTTATTTTTTCTCGATTTATTTATCCATGACTATAATCTATTATTATTTTAAAAACATTGATAATAAGTGAGATGCAGTGGTTATGTAAGTAGCTGAATGAAGTATTTCTATGGACAAATCAAATGTTTATATTTAAAATTAATTCTTTGTTTGGAAATTAATTAGGTCAAGGGTCTGTGGGACAATACATTTAATGCATACATCAGTAACAGACACACAGGGGGGGTTTAGTGGGTTTATGATATCATGGTATGAGTTGTATTGTTATCTTACTGTATTGCTACATCCCTACCTCAAATCAGTGGTAACTCCATTCTTATCTATAAGCTGACAAACACAATAAAAAGTATTATGATATAATGTACAACTGAAATAAGAATAGAAAATCAAGCAAAGGTAGTAAAAAATTACAGCTAAATAATCATCGTTCTTTTTCACATTTTACCTGATCATTATTTTAGCAGTAATCTAATAACAATTCCTTCAAGGATAAAAAGACATGTTGCATCTGTAAGAATACATTGAGTACCAAGCTGTATATGTATGTACATGTAGTAAACACCTATAGAAAACATGTTTTTAAAATGGTTATTACTTTCTACAAACTGAGATTTACAAGATGTAGCCATATGATCATAACAAATATTAAAAATTAGACTGAATAAGGCAGGCGACATGATTTATCATGACTAAACAACATAAAACAGAAATGTCACAGCTACAATGACAATAGGTTTTCGACAAATCATCTTGAATCAGAATAACTATTTAACTTTTAACAAAACAATTTTACTACCAATAAACATTTTCAATTAGCTACGCAGCAAAAGCAACCTCATAACATATAATTATGTAGGATTAGATGTTTAATGTGTCCAACATGTTTATGTAATGTTAAACAAAACATATACAACAATAATATAAAACATTTTAGTTCAGACAACAAAAGAAAGTGATATTTAAAAAAAACTTGATTAGCCAAATTCTAAATGCTGTAGTCAATATGTAGGCCAAGAGATACACATTTGCAAACATGTCTACGTTACAGTTTCTGAAGACAAAGAAAGTTTTGGTTCTCTAAACTGCACAAATTTTTTCAATCTAGGTGGCAGAGGTAGTGAGTCTATATTCTCATCAATACTTGGTGGAAGGCAGCGTCGAATAGCAATCCTACAGCATTCAGACAGTGTGTGGACTGGCGATAGAAGTGTGGGGATCCAGGAGGAAATCTTGTCATAACTGCTACACATTGTTAATTTGTGGATCTTCTCTTGCAGTGAGCCTCCGATGACTGGGCAGAACCCAGCTGCAAGCAGCAGCCGCCATGAGATCAACTCTTTACTAGAAGGGGAGATAACTTCAGGATTCTCCAGAACAGATTTTGATAAACTTAGAGAAACAAGGTCTGTCATTTCATCATCCGTTATTTTTGCTCCGTAAGAAAGAAGAAGGCGAATCTTTTCAACTGAGTTGTGAGCATATGCAAAAATAAGTGGTTTCTGCTTCCTCCAACCCCCTCCTTTATTGACGTCTGCCCCATGATTTAGAAGCATCTGGACTACACTAGCATCAACTGTTGCAGATGAACAAGCACATCCAAGAGGAGAACGCTCTGATTGATCCATCATGTTTACATTCATCTTATAACTGAGAAGTTCTTCGACTAGGTTAACAGCACCAAACTGGACAGCAGTTGGCAAACAAGTAGCCTCGCCAGGATCAGAACCATGCTGCAGCAGAAGTTTGATTATCTGAACAGGAGCAAACTCATTGGGGTCAACAGGTTTCGAGATCCCATGCGTATCCCTACCTTTCCAGAAAAACCAATACTCTGCATTTCTGCATGCTACTTTCATTGGAGAGTCGCCTTCCACAGTTTTGATATTAATAGAACATCCCTCATGGAGTAGCTTATGAACCATCTTGGTGTCATCTGCCTGACAGGCATAGAATAAAGGAGTGCAACCCATATTATCAGATTTATTCACGTCTGCACCATTTTGTATTAAAATATCCAAAATCTGCAACAACTCTGGTTTAAGATCCTCTTCTCCACAAGTATAATGGAGACAAGTTTTTCCATCAACACCAGGTAAATTAACGTCAGCACCATACTTTATCAACAATTTGACAGCCTCCACATTTGCCAAGCTACAAGCCAATGCTAGGAAGGGTATACTGTTATCTTGTGACACCCGATTCACATCTGGGTGACTTTCCAAGAGATTATTCAGTTGAGTTATATCATTATTCTTGATGGCATCATTCAATGTCTGCTCCTCACCATCCCAAGCAGCCATTATTGCACATCTGTTTCTATGTTCTTGTCATCAATTACTTGTATATTCTGAAAACAATATTTAGAAATCATACTAACAGATGTTAACACAAACAGTAACAACTTCCACCTTAACTAGTCTGTGTCAATTTTGTGTTACAGATTTCATTATTATTTATTTATTTTTAATGAAGTTTAGAAGTTTTTTTGCTGGAGGCCAAAATATTAGTTAATTTCCGTGACTGTAGTCAGCCCTATTTTATACTGTCACAAAAATGACAAGAATTTAAAAAAAGTTTTTATTGTATTTAAGAAAGCATTCAACTGGGTACAAGTTAACATAGTTAAACACATTTTAAACATTAATTTTCATGCACAGAATCCATTAGTTACACCTTTTTTAAATATAAAATAGATATATCTTAAAGTGCCAAAATTTTAAAATATCTCACCACACACATTGGCAATACAAGTCTTGATCAAATAGATGTAAAAAATATGCAGAAAATAAATCAAAAAATATTTTTGCAAGCCTAGAAATAATATGTCGAGACATGCTTGTCAAAATGTCCTAAGTCAATCAATTTGTGCCAGTCAAAAACGAAAACGTACCTGTCACCAAATTAAATTTAATTTTAATATTGAAATAAATAAATGTTTTAAAGAATAAAGTGGGTTTTTATTTATTGCACACCTTATCAGATACTTCAACTTTCGAATTATCTTCATCTTTCAACCACATAGACGAAATTGTTTGTACCAAATCGTCACTTACCCATTTCAGCAAAGTACTCCATATAAACCAAACAAAAATTAAAAATTGCAAATAAAATATACCGCGAAAATCGCAAACATGCTAATAGTACCACAAACTTATTTCTGGTTTAGCTATGAACACGTTACTGTAAATTCGTAATACATCAACAAGTTATCTACATTTCGTACAAATGCGGAATTCAATTTTCTTTGTTTTTACAAAGATTATATATGTGGGCAATTCCACTGTCATGGGTGTGACCATCAGAGAGGTTTTATAGAATATACCACGAAAAGAGTTTTCGTGCGCTTAAATTAGAAAATTTCGGGAAAGGTAGACCCGGTAAATGCAGTGGCGAATGTTCAGTTACCGCTAGGCTTAATTTATGTAAGCATGTTTATGATCCTCAAAATGTGCATTTTAAATGTACATCATCGAACTGATTATACACAAAAATAACTGATTTTGGGATGGACAAAATGACTGCTAATATTAAATTTGTGACTGTCAAAGCTTGAGAAATGACAATTTTGTACAGGACAATGTCCTTGACCGAACACTTATTTCCAGGCTTGTTTTGGGACACAACTGCTCTTTTCCACTCTGAGATTTAATGTTAATATTAGGGCAGGTTTTAAAGTGATTTGTCACATAACAGCGATTGGAATCGTTCACCTCTTAGGTCAAACACATCTGTGTTTGGTCTGCAATCA
>JAULBS010142169.1:0-12654 GCA_032355785.1 Symmetromphalus regularis | reverse complement strand
GCCTTGCGGAGCACTCACTCTGGGTTGGAGCCGATACTGAGATTAAAAATCCCATGCCTCGACTGAGATTTGATCTCGGTACCTACCAGTCTCGAGTCCGATAGCTTAACCACTGTGCCATGAGCTTATTCATTTATACTTTTTTATAGACATAGCACATCCTTTAACAGTTGTGAACCACTTGCTGGAATGAGTAAAGATTAATCCTATATATATATGTATGTATCTCAGCTAGAGTGCTCAGCCCCTGAAATGCATTATTTATTTAATATTAAAGTCCAAAGATTTGTTAAATTTTTGAAAGTTTTATTTCGAAAAACAGACCTGGAAAACTGCACTTTTTTTTTGTAAACCACCTGCTCATCGCAGTTGACTCAAATGTAAATATCTGTCACACTTGCGCCTTTCCTGGTGTTCTTATCACTATTTATAAACCATAATGCCTTTGTGCATTGTACAGCAGAGATTAATTTGCAGAGATATTAAAATCAGAAGACAAGTTCTGCTGACTGTGACAGTGTGCTAGCTGTGTGTAAACTGTGCCTCTGACAGCCCAGCCCTTAAGACTTGATGAATGACTGAGGCGGGAATTTCAGCCTGTTTTTATTATGGGTCAGCACAGTTGGTCCAATCTGCTTTACTGTTTGTGAGCTCTGTGGACACTTCAGTTGCAGATACCTTTCTGTTGAAGCTGGGACACTTAATTGTTACACTTGTCTCTGGAATAGCTGCTCCATTTCCGCAAGGAGATCCTCTGACACTTAGCCTTGTTAAGCTTTTCTTTTGCTTTGACTTCTTTTCAAAAGGTAAGTTACAGGCCACAGAGATGTCCCCAACACGCTTGCTATTGCTTGCTATTGTTCCCAGTGGAATGTCTTTATTTCTGGTTAAATCAGCCCGTAAGAAACTCTAGGGTTGGCTTATTATTTAATGGGTCAACGTCTTACATGATCAAATCTTTATAACAGGTGCTATGAGTAGTTGTTATTGATTGAAGAATTACTGGAGGAAGAAAGTGTATTCTCTGTAAATAATAGATTTAATTTAATAGGATGGGTTATAGGTATTTTTGCATGAGAAGTGCAGAATTAAAATGAAGGAGGGTGTGGATGGGGTGGGAGAAGGTGTAGATTACAATTTTAAATGATAATTTTAAAAATGTTATTCATTGATCGGTCTGTGTATTCATTCATTTATAACTTTTTTTAAATGTTTTTTTATTCATATAATATTCACATAGATGTTTTAAAATGGAAAGAATTTCACTTTTTTGACAATTTTCGTAAATTATTTCTTATTTATAGTTTTCTTAGTTTTAAATATGCACTCTCCATTTTTAAATCTGCTCCTTCCAGTTTTGAATTTGTTGCTTCGTTTTATATTTGTCTCTTCCATTTCAATATATATGCAGCTTCCTTCTTGTTTTAAAATAGTTCAATCCAGTTAAAAAAAAATTCCAAACTACGTGTACTATACTAGTTCAGAATTGATCTGCTTCATTTCTAAATTTGTCTATTGCCATTCTGGAAAGTGTTTAATCTTTGAAGAAGTTAAATTTGCTACATAGTCGAATAGGTAAATTATTCAGTAAAGATTAATATGCAATTAACTTGCAGAAATTGATGTTTTTTAATAAGATATCAGTTATTGAGAAGAAAGGAAAGGATTGTTTAACAACACCCCAGCATATTGTTTAGTCAGCAGCTATTAGGTTCCAGACATATGATGTTTTGTGGCTCATGGTCTTTAGAGGAAACCACATAGGCTGTTCTTTGTGATATAGCAACAATGGATCTTTTGTGTGCTTTCCCAGGAACTGGACTGCACATACCACTACCTTTGATAAACTTGTTATGGATTACTAGTCAGTGAAAGAGGCATACAACTACCCACAGAGCCTTGCGAAGCACTCAGTTTTTCGTTGGAACCAAAAGTAAAGTTTGTTATATTTAACGATGCCTCTAGAGCACATTGATTTTTATCTGATCATCGGCTATTGGATGTCATACATATGGTCATTCTGACATATGTCTTTAGAGGAAACCCGCTGCCACTACATAGACTACTCCTTCCGATAAGCAACAAGGGATCTTTTATATGCACCATCCCACAGACAGGACAGCACATACCAAAGCCTTTGATAAATCAGTTGTGGACCACTGGTTGGAATGGAAAAAAGCCCAAACTGCAAATGTGTCCACTGAGAAGGATTGATCCAACGACAGATTGGTTCACAGGCAGACACCCTATCATTTGAGCTAGTGCACATGTAAGGAATGCCTAGGCCCTGATAGGATGCAGGGACAATGCTCCGATAGGGGGTCTGGGAGAGTGAAGACTCGTGCCCGAAAATGAATTTGGTTATTTTGGAGGCAGATTGTTGCCTCAGTGCAACTGAGAAAAACTTTCCATTTGTACCTACATTGAAGCAATTTTCAATTTTATTTTTAGTCAAACTTTGGGGGGTGTACTGTGAACTATACTGGTGCATATACACAGTGATGGCCATACAATTCCCATGCCTGAGAAATCCAGATTACCACACAACCAGTTTTCAAATGCCCTGATTATTCTTTTTATTTTGCTTTAAATGTAAGATTTATTAGTCAAGTTATACATGCTATTTATTAACCTCTTCTACAAACATGTTTGAGAAACACAAGTGTATTCCATAAAAAAATACACTGAAAATTACTTACATCACAAAGAAAGAATACATTTTAATACAGAGAAACATAAACATCAAACATGGCCGTTCACTAATTTTAAATAATTAAAAATTTGTGAAAATAAATAATTGAAAATTGTCCAAATGAAAATATATACAATGAAACGAGTAACAAATTAAATAAAAACAAGAATACTGGTCATTGCATGTGTAACGTGCTTCAAAATGACCAAACCCATTTCAAAATTATAATTCTCTCGTTAAACAAATAGAGATTAAACTAATTTAAAAATTCCACCCCACAATAACTTAATTTTACAAAAAACAATGATTTATAAATATTGGTGCATACTGACAGAAATGTCTAGAAATTATAATTTAAATACTCCTTGAAACAGTTTGACATTATGCTGACGCAGAATGCTTTAAAAAGTGTTAAGAAGAACGTTTAGCGTAGATTCCTTCAGTGTCAAGCCAATGTGGTCAAAATAGTGGTGGAATCTGAAAAACAACAGAAAAACATCATTAAATACCAAGTTGTAACAGGCGAGTCGGTTACAAACCTGACTGGAAGAATAAGAGAATTTTTTCAATACAAAAATAATTAAATATGTTGAATGCGATAAATTTCCTTTAAATCTCTGTGTGCCAGAACACCTCTAACCATAGTACAAGAAGTAACAGTTCCAACCAAAGAAATCTTTTTAACTTAACTGGGGAAAGTAAATTTGCAGCAAATTTACCTTTAGTTTTAGTACAAATTTACTTTCAATCACAATTACAAAGTAACTGAAGTATGACCCATAATAATAATAAAGTAACCATTACTGCTAATTGGAAAAAAAAAAGCCTATGTGGTGGTAGGTTTCTCCTGTGAACCATGTGTCAAATATACCATTAAAATACCTAATAGTCACCATGTGTCAAATATACCATTAAAATACCTAACAGTCACCATGTGTCAAATATACCATTAAAATACCTAACAGTCACCATGTGTCAAATATACCATTAAAACACCTAATAATCTCCATGTGTCAAATATACCATTAAAACACCTCAGTGTCCATGTGTCAAATATACCATTAAAACATCTAACAGTCACCATGTGTCAAATATATCATTAAAACACCTGATAGTGTCCATGTGTCAAATATACCATTAAAACATCTAACAGTCACCATGTGTCAAATATACCATTAAAACACCTAATAGTGTCAAATATACCATTAAAACACCTAACAGTCACCATGTGTCAAATATACCATTAAAACACCTAATAGTGTCCATGTGTCAAATATACCATTAAAACACCTAACAGTTACTGATTAATCAATTTATTGTGGTATTGTTAAACATGAGGCTTGGTGGTCCAGCAGTAAAACGTCACTCTCAAGCTAATCAGTGGTTCAAAACCCATTGGAGATTGGATCACACATGACTACGTTTCAAATTAACCCGAATGTTTAACATCCAATAACCAATGATTAATAAATCAATGTGCTCTAGGGTGTCGTTAAACAAAACAAAAATTGTTTGTCAACACAAAATGGCTACCTTCTTTTAGCTTTTGCCACCTGTCTCAACTGTTCAACTTTAGTAATGGTGCGAAGAGTGGGCAGGTAGTCTAGAGAAAACACTTGTGGATGGCAGTACAAGGTCAAGGGAAGCGTCATAGTAACATTCTCCTTTGCTTTCCGTGCTGCGTGGCTCACCCTGCAATAGCAAAGCATTATTCATTTATCAGTGTAACAATGTAAAGATATTATTCACAATTCTCAACATTCTGATACTCACACAGACAACCCCTAAAATTACTTGCGGCAATCACCAATGCTGTATAGATTGCTGCGGTTTTTCATTCTCCGCGGCACTTTTATTTTGCTGCGGGCATTTTTGTTCCCAAAGTTATTTTTTTTCTCATTGTTAAAAATAAAGTACACCGTACACTAAAATTGCCATAGAGACTATTTCTTCGCAGCATTTATTTTCCTGTGAACATTTTCTTAACAAATACACTCACCAAACACAGATGGATATACACACAAACAAACCCCGTCAAACAAAGGTTCCTGCTTGTAACTCTTTGGCAGGTCTATTTTTGTTACATAGGCAGCTTAACCAATTTTATCAATACGTTCTTCAATTCTAGGAATTGGAAATGAATCTGCACGTTATATTATTTACTATATGCTAATAAATACAAAACCTTTGTGAACCCTAAAATTGTCTGCAACAATCGGAGATTGCCGCAGTGTTTTTAATTCTCTGTGACACTTTTTTGGCCACAGATTAAAAAAAAAATTCTAGGTATTTTTCTTATTAAAATTAAAGTATAAAATTGCCATGGACTATTTATTCACAGCATTTATTTTGCCGCGGACATTTTCTTAATTGCAGCGGTTGTATATATTAGAACACTTACTTTATTGCACTATTTTTATGGATTGTGAACCGGGAGACACCCTTTTCCACTGGAAGTTTTAAAGAATCTGGAATTTTATGCAAACTGGAAACCTTAGTAAAGTCTGTAAGAATGGAATCAATGCTACCACAAAACGTTCTGGCACTTCGAAGTTCTAACTCAGACAGAATGTCTCGACTCAGCGACTGATTACACCACTGTGGGTGTTCGTGTTCAGCTATAGACACATGCAAACCACAAGACAAACTTCCTCTATTCGAATCAGAAATCACGGGATTATCCAAATCACACTCCAAGTTCGCTGCCTCTAGCATGTCAATAAAAGACATTGTTTCATAAAAATCAGAAAAATAATTTAAACATTTTAAACTCAAAACTTTTTCATGTTTCGTTTCATATTCTTTCGATTCTTTACAGGTTTCTTCTTCAGAATCTGCAACACTGTCCAACGATTCTTCATTGTCGAAAATATCACTTTTTATTCTCCGAAGCTTCTTGGTTGGAGCTGTAATCTTTGATGGAGCATCGACAGAGGTATCAAGGTGTGTTTTTGGTAAAGGAAGAAAATGCAGGATGTTTTTATAGATGACGTCAATACTTGATGCTTGGAGATGCTGTAATGTGAGAAACAATGATGCGACTTCTGATCCCTGAAAATAAGACAAGTGTTTGTTTTAAACAGGACATGATGGTAGTTTTGAAAACGAGAAACATGAACTGGAGGTTCTGGACAGAAAACAGCTAGTAGTCACCTTCTTAATGACAGCCCTTGAAACTTAGACCCAACTATGGTTTAGCTACGGTACTGTGACAGCAATGTCATTAAAACAAGCGTGACAGGCCTCAAAAGTGCAGTAGGTACTGGGATCAAATCTCAGTTGGGGCATGAGATTTTTATTTTATCTCAGTGTTGGATCTAACCCAGAGTGAGTGCTTTGCAAGTCTCAGTGGATAATTGTATACCACTTACATCAACAAAGGATCTGATATGAGCTGCATGTGAAAGTAGCTGCATTAGTTTGGCAGTAACGGGTTTTATCTAACACTAACCTCTGTCCTGGACAAATAACACAGGAAGCGGAGCTGTGTGTTCAGGACAGCGTGCTTGAACGTTAATTAGATATAAGTATGAAAATAAGTACAACCAACCAAGTCATTCAAACCCATCTGTAATACAATGTCAAAACTATGTAGAGCTGAACAATAATGCAATCATAATTTTATAAGAGGTACACAGCTCACCTGTAAATACTGACGTACACTTTCCTCCAATTCTGTCTCTGTTGCAGTCGCTCCCAGCAACCTCTCCACTTTCATGCTGTGAACAGCGGGAAGATTTTCTCCATCTTGCTTATTTGTTGTCATGGCAACAGGAAAAGGGTTGCAGTTGGAGTCATCATCATAGATAATTCTACGACTTCCCTTGGAGGATTTCTTCAATGTCACAAACTCCGACTCATCTTCCTCAAAACTGGTCAATAGTTGGCTGGATTCGTCTGAAGGAAAAATAAGTTGAAACTTACTGTAACCTATCCATCTTTAAAGTTTTTATCATTTTTGTAACATGCACACAAGATATTTTACTGTCTGATGTTGCTAGGATAGTGACAAGGAGAGTACATCCAGATCTAACAAGCAAAAGTAGATACATATGTAAAATTCTCAGAAGAGTAATTTCTACTTGAAGTGTATTTACAAAAGGTTTGAGAAGTAAGGTAAGTTCTAATTCACAATAACAACACAAATTCGTGGCTATTGTTATCCACTTTATTAACAAAAGTTTTAAATTCTTTTTAGAACAATCAGCAAAAACGTAGTGTATATTACATAATTACTTGCATGTAAAAATTGGAGATGAATGCAGGGTCCAAAAATCCCTAAAAATGCATTGTCATAAAACCCTATATCCAAATTCATTTTCGAGCTGGGGACTCACTTCGCCCTTATCAAGGACACAGTCCAGTACAAATTTGTCATTTTAGAATACTTGATGTTCACAAAGTTCATTTTGTCTGACACTTGTTTATTATTAACTCCAATAAAAAAAAACTTTTATTAAAACAGACTCATTGCAGCTTGTGTACAATGCAAACATTAGTCTAAATTAAATAATATAAAGCATACACTAAAAAACCCAAGTGCTGTAAATTTTAAAATTGAGAATATTAAAATTTTTGAAAGAACATTTTTAGTGTTGTGAAAAAGTTTATTGATATAGAATATTTTAAGCTGCAGAACAAAAATAATTATACCTAGGCCTGTCGTACCTTGTGTGTCCTGCGACTCTCCCATCATGGTGTCAGAAATCACATTATCTGTATTAACTCTCTTCACATTGGTAACTATCGACCTGTGTTCCTTAATGCAGCTTCCTCCGGACTCCACCCAGAAGTGCAGAGCCAACATACACTTTCTGATATCTCCATTGTAAAACCGGACAAGACTGACGATATCGTTATAATCCAATCTCAGATTATCCACCAGACACAGCGTCTGCAGGTGGCTTACTATGTCAGGCTGAAATAAGGAAAAGAATGTTAAGTCCAAGGATAGAAACTGATGCTCCACCCCCGTCCTCCTTTCTACACAGAGTAAAAACCATTGGGCACAAGTAAAATTTACATGATGCTATATTATCATTGAACAACTTCCAAGTAAAGTTTTCTGATGATTTATTTATTTGATGTTTAACAAACCCCTTCCCCCAACCAAGAAATGAATAAACATCGGATAATGAGGGTCAAAATATGCTTACATTTAAAAGAAATTAAATATACAATATAAAAGAGACTCACAATATGGTAAATTACATATGATATAATGATAAAGAAAAAAATATGTATAAACATAAGTAAATAAATAATATCAATGTAATAAATTTTGTCTTATTAAAATCAAGTAACAAGGAAGGAAATTTAATTTTACCAAAGATGGAGGTTTAAAAGCGATGTGTTCAAATCTCGTCTGTAGTTGGCGGGAGAAGTTGGAGTCAGTTGTTGTGAGAATAATGGGAATCTTGGTCGTGTTCATGAAATGCTGAACTGCTGGAAGAAATCCTTTGTCAAAATCTTCAAAGAAAATATCAACCTGCAAAGAGATTATATAATGATCCTGTATTTCACAATTTCAAAGAGATCCAGTTATGAGTAGTCTAAAACATGCAAAGTAAAGTTTGTTTTATTTAACGACACCTCTAGAGCATATTAATTTTTATCTATCATCGGCTACTGGACGTCAATCATGATCATTCTGACATATTTATTTAGAGGAAACCGCTTCTGCCACATAGGCTCCTCTTTCCAATAAGCAGCAAGGGGTCTTTTATATGCACTCTCTGACAGACAGGATAGCACATACCATGGCCTTTGATGAATCAGTTGTGGACCACTGGTTGGAATGGAAAATAGCCTAAGCTGCAAATGGGTCCACCGAAAAAAACGGTCAATCCAACGACTGACTTTTAAATGTCTTACACGTATGAGCCCATGTCACAATTTAATCTGATAAAAAAATCCTGCCCTTACCTCGTCAAATAATATTAGAGTTGTAGAGGACAGGTTTAAACTTCCAGTTTGACTTGACTCTTCCTGAGACCGGGATGGAAGCACTTTCTGGTTTGTATCATCTTTCCTGGCCTTTTTGGGATTTCTGCCATCTGAAACAAGTACCAGTTATTACATATAATAAATCAAACTGCACTGTAAATATATCTGGCAGTCACTTTTATGTTAACTGCTACTTCAACCCCTCAAAGTGCTTGCGAGATTGACGCAGTTTTTCATTCTCCAGCAGCACTTTTTTTTGCTGCGTATTTTTTTCTTATTATTAAAATAAAGTATACTTTATGCTAAAACTGCCATGGACACTATTTCTCCACAACTTTTATTTTGCTGTGGACATTTTCTTAATGGCAGGGGTTGAAAACGTATACAAATAATGTTCTGAATTTTATTGCCTATAATCCTATGCATACACTGATAATATTATAATGGTATATCGCTTGGACTTGGTGAATTTTAAGACAATTTTGGAAATGTTAACGATTGAAACCTTTTGAATCTGTATCTCTCTTCCTCTTGCCATCTTTTGTCTTACTCGACCCTTCCGCAGTTTCCTCCTTTTTCGATTTCTTAGATTTTTTGTGTTTTTTGTCTTTCTTATCAACATCAATGACCTCAATGTTAGCTGCTTTTTGAAACAGGTTTGTGAAAGCTGTTGGAAGTTTTTGTACGGGTTTTGACTGAGATTTCTGAAAAGCTGAAAATAAATGACAACATATTAAAATACAGCATATTTCATCTTCAGTTTAAACAAAACTGGGGATGACCATTTATAACAATGTCCATACGAGACATTTCCTGTACTACCAGAATGTGGTAAGTTCACGTGTGTGAACCAGTCAAAATGACAAAAGTCTAGTTTTGCAGAGATCTCAGGCAATATCGGCCACATCTCATCTGTTTGTGTGATCTGCTTGAATTTTTTTTTATATAAATGTTTTTTTGGTGGACAGGATAACACCCCCACCCCACCCCCACTGTACTGGAAATTCAGTTTTTGCTGAGAAATGGGACCCCAAATCTTAAAACAGAAGCCCTACCTATGAGCTGTGATACATTGTTTTGTTGCCACCCAAAATCCTTTACTAATAAACCACAATATTTTCGTTACAAAATGTTATGTGACATGACTTATTTTGCACCAATTCATATTTATCATACAATGTATCTAAAAGAATATTGAATTTTAATAATATTCCGTTGTGAAGATTACCCATACATCCCCACCATCTCAAGAGAACAGAAATAATAGTTATTCGACAAAATATGCAGCATAAATATAATTTCAATTTAATACTGCTCTAAAAATTACCTTCAACTGTGTTAGACTGTGCCATATTTAACCAGTTTGGAGTTGTCCCCTCTTTGCTCTGCGCCACCTGGTGAGACTGAGTGGCTTCTTGTAACTGAGAGAGAATGCGTTTCCCATTCCGAGATGATGATGCATTTACCTCAATCACCTGAAATAAAATAGTAGTGTTCATTTTAAAATAGGGTTATAACATAAGTTGATGAGGGTTTTTTATTACTACATGCAGAGTCCATACTAAATAAAATCAATGATAAAATAAAATACCAAAATGCAGAGTAAAATTGTATGGATGTTCCCGAGAATAGGATTAGGTATTATATTTATTACAGGTGTCATTGGTAAGGCAGGATATCAGGCCTGCACAAATCTGAATAACCGGAAAATACGTTATGCCAAATAAATTTGTATAACCTATTTTCATTTGCATAACTGGTTTGAAAAAAATGGAAGAACAACTTAAAAATTAGTTTTAATAAATACAACCAATGATAATACATTACACTTACCAACATAACTATTCCAACGAGACTGGTATTTGTACTTTCTGTTACATGTAATTATAATTATACATGTCGGAAATCAGTCAAGTTGTTTGTGCTCAGATAAAAGATGGTATAGAAACTTCATTTAGCCAATTTTACATGAACAGTAATCGATTATGTGAAATAAATTTACATAACTGATGTACGAACGAAACGATCATTCATGCAATTTGTACAGGCTTGGATATGCAAACATACACAGACTGGCATCTAAACCCCTTAAAAGTAACAAAGGGTTCTTACAGACTTCTAAGAATCAAAAACTGAATGTTCTACCTGTATAAAAAGACAGGGTTTATACTTTTTAAGGAGGAAAAAATCAAGACTTTCAATTGTGAAAAACATGGTTTTCAGGGACTGTGCATCACAAAAGTGATCACTGCACTTCGATAAGCATGATCGGAAAACAATTTGGCTGATGTGGGAAGTTCAAAAAGTTTTCATATTTTTGTCAGTTTTAACCAAAATTTCAAAACTTTTCAAGACCCGTGAAACGTATTTTGCAAATTTAAAACCCACTGGAACTCTGGTAACGGATACTTGCATATTATTAAGTGGAAATCAATAAATGACTTATTTTATGACACGCCCAATTTAATTATCCATATTTAAAAAAAAAGGAAAAAAACGACACCAAAATAATCCACCTTGTAGCCGAGTTCTTGTGCTAGTGCATACACTGTGGCAGTCTTTCCAATGCCTGTGGGTCCGGTGATGAGTAAAGTGTTACACAGCTTGTCATCCTCCTCGTCACTGTCGTCAGAGCAGATGTCAAAATCACTGCAGTCACTGTTCCACATATCGGTCTCTTTTTCTACAACCATACAACACAATTTCTGTTATAGCCAAACAATAAGTACTGTATATACTCACCTTTAAATCAAATTTTTAGCATCAAAATGTTATAGAAGGGGGAGGTCAATTTATAGGCGTTGTAATGCCATAATCAAAACAATTTAGTGACGGCAGTTATGTAATATGGTAAATTTGTCTGAATTTCAAGCATTTAGTAGATATTTTTATTATTTCATTATCAGTGGTCCCAGTGATAAAAATGAAAAATCCCTGAAAAACAAAGAGGGTCCCGAGACATGCTTCCTCCCCCCTTCCAGAAATGTTTAGAAACGTAGAATTAAAATAGTGCATTCTGGCACATGCAAACTTTGTCTATGTCTGACACACGCTGCACCATCTGTCATAATGTCCTCATGAGACATTTTCTGTAGGTTGGACTACCAGAAAGGGAGAAGTTCACACATGTAAATCAGTCAAAATGACGACTAGATTTTTTTTTGCTGAAGTGGAAATTCGGTTTTCGCTGAAATCAGTGATTTCACTGAGAAATAGGACCCTTGCATTATGAAATGTAAACTGATTTAATAACCAGACTGACCTTTGGTGGTAGACTTTGCACGAGTTTGCTGCATCAATCTCTGTCTCATCTTGCGCTCCTCGAGGTCAGTTCTGTGTTTCCACTCAAGCAGCCAGCTTTTTATTCTCGCTATATTCTTAGTGTGACCTATGACCTCACACGAATGGCTTGGCTGGTAGCGATCAGTCCACATCAGTTCTAAAAACATTTATTTGGGGATTCTAGTTTTAGTTTTCTATGTAATGCATGACAAATTTTGAAACTAAGTACAGATCAAAATGTACAGCGAAGCAAGAGTCCATGAAAACATTTCCATTATAATTATGTCTGTATCAACTATTCAAATATTAAAGGAATTTTTTTTATAGGAAAATAAGATTTGAGAAACTATAACATACAATGTAAATAATTATTTTATTTCCACACACAATAATGGAGGTTATACTGCGGTTATTTTCAACTTTTTTCTAACATCTATTCGTAAATAAAAGGTATATACAATATATTGACTTAAAACTATGACAATAAACAAATTCAGTATACAGTGAAACCCCTCTAAACCGGACACCCATAGGACCAAATAAAAAGTCTGGTTTTGAAGGGTTCCAGTTTAGCGACATTTTAGAAGGGTTCCGGTTTAGCAACATTTTAGCGTATGGAAATGTAATGCTACCAACATAGTTTTAATCCTCACAATGTTACTCCTGCTAACTCTTTAATTTTTAAATAAACAGGAAAACAGAAATAAATAATTAAAACAACCGGGACACAGTGA
>JAULBS010142158.1:0-12654 GCA_032355785.1 Symmetromphalus regularis | reverse complement strand
TTCACACAATACCCCCCCCCCCCGATCATCATGCGGAACTGAAGTTTATGTATTATATTTCATTAGCATGACGACTTGCTGACCGAGATTAGCCTTGCATTATATATGAATAGACCTTTACACAGAGCCGTTAGCCCAATATATTATATTAAATAATTTCTACAGATACAAGTCACCTCACTCAATAAACTGTATAATTACTAAACTTACAATTCCACAGTTCTTGTAGCTTCTGGGTTATTTTATTGAAGTCATTTTTAAAAACGTAACCATACATGTCGAGGCTGAAGCTTAATCTGGATCGTAGAAGTAAGGTAGTATCCCCACTATATACCTTTCTATTGCCAACAGTTTTAAACCAGGTATTGTTTTGTTGTGTCTGGATAGTATTGCAAGGACTGGCTTTTGAACTTCCATTGCACAGTACATAGTATACCCTAGTAACATCTTTACTACAAAATGAAAAGTAAAACATATATCAACTTCATGAATTTAAGTTTCAATACAGTCAGCTAAAAACAGAATAAGACAAACAAAATAAGTTATACACGAATTACAAATAGTATATTAATTAAATTACCATAATGGCATTGATAATTTTATGTTGTAATGAA
The DNA here is from genome assembly GCA_032355785.1 of Symmetromphalus regularis. Lineage (NCBI taxonomy): Eukaryota > Metazoa > Mollusca > Gastropoda > Neomphalida > Neomphalidae > Symmetromphalus > Symmetromphalus regularis. The sequence goes on along the minus strand of JAULBS010142158.1, from coordinate 12,040 downwards.
TCTTTTTAAACATCACATACCATTATTAGTAAAACTGATAAAATTAATATAGGTTAGCTGATCCTCGCAAATTATTCTACACCCAAACCGATTAAAATTTGTGAAAACTACAATAAGGCTAAACACATTTCTATGTAAACCCATTCTTGGACAAAATATACTACTTTCGTACCTCACAAACGATGACCTCTAACAAGTTAAATCATGTTCATGTAAAGAACTGTCTAAATGGTATTCACACAGTTGTGTTAATATTAGCTCATGAATTATTGTAAAAACAGGAATGGTATTACACAAAGCTATTGTTCAAATAGGTTTGAATAAGGACAAAATTCCAAGTCATTCCATACGATAACCAATATGAGTAAACATATTTACCCAGACGGTTCCGGTTCTACGTAATCTTCTACTGAAGTTATCTGTACAGAAAGGTTTAATGTGTTCTTAGCCAAAACTGAAATAATAACGTGGTTTTATGCAAAACATGTGACCATCAATGTGAACAATTGTATGTAGTTTTTTTAATAAGTACATTTATAAATAGACTCCATCGAACAAAAAGGTATATATACAAATATGTTAACCACAATAATTTGTATTTAATTTCGATTTCTATATGCAACTTTATTTTAATATAACATGGATTATGTTATGAATGTACAAGAACTAAATATGACATTAAACCAAGAATGACAATTTGTGCCACAGTGCAAGGTTCAACAACCTTTCATCTTGGTAAGGAGATCGTGCCTAGAGGCAGTAACTAAAAACATGGTTCATACACACATTACAATACAGTGCTTCTCTTGATCTCATCTCTACATATTTAATGAACATTCAATCAGTTAACCCAGACTATACATGTAAACATGACATATCTGATATGAATTAATTGTTTAACAACTGCCAACCAACAAAAATAATTGGCTAATAGGCGTCATTTAAAGATTTATAAAATAAATAATATTAGTATAAATTATTGATAAATTACTCCATGGTTAAAAGAATTAAAATAAAGTATAAACTATTTCGAAGTATCTATAAATAAATCCATATAAATTAAAATTTAACAAGGAATCAGCTGCCTTCATATATTATGTTAAACTAAGATGTGGATGGAATTTTTAAATTCCATCACACTTTTATTACCAAATATATTATCCGGAACTGGCTGTAAATGAACACAGCCCATCAAATTGTGATGCAGCATCAATGCACACTGATAGTGACAGCACTGGTATCTAAAACATGACATACTGTAAAAAACGCCCCATTTCGTTCATTTTCCTCATAATTGCTTAAATTTTACAAATGCAGGAGAACGTAATGATATAATAGGCGAATTAATTTGTAGTTAATCAAATATCTACTTACTACTATTATGTTTCCAAACTGAAAGTATTTCTTCAGATATATTCATCCACTGGTCAAGAAGTGGTGGTTTCCCTTGCAAATAAAGAGAGAAAGTAGACACCACGTAATACATGAGTTTGCCTTTATACAAGCTGGTGTTGTACATTTTGACAATGGCCGCCATCAACTGGACCTTTGTTGGTTCCATGATGGTGATGTTGATTTTATGAGACACAACTGCTACGTTATACTTGACCACTGTGACAAACATTCTGAAAATAAGACAAATAATAATATGCGATAAAATATGGTGCAAACTAATTTGAAAACAATGAACGATTTTGAAATATAACATAACAAAATAACTGATCTATTGCAAAATAATATTTGCAAAGATTGTCAAAGATATATTTCAGATAAGCAGTAATAGGATATTTTCATCAGTGCTTTCATATTTAACCATTTATTAATACTGTAATCTGTAATGCTAGATTAAATCATAATCTGGAAAACAAATACGTCTATTTTGTAATGAAATACGTTTGAAGGTTTTTCTATGGTAACGAGATATAAAATTATGGTGTTGATTACCTGTTTTCTCCAATTGCTTCCTTCATATGAAATACTGTGATGTGAATAGCTGTTGTATTATCTTCTGAAAAATGTAGTATTAATTATCATTAGAACTTTAAAATATATAATTTGTAGTATTTATCAAAGTTGATATAAACGTATGCTAAACCGATAATATGCCAAATAATTTGTACTTGTCTCAGTCAAACTTTACAGACTATATAATAAAAGAATAAAGATCTACAAGAGAAAATAATTGCCTCATAATGAATTTCTTTCAGATGTGACAACACGTTTTTATACAGCATAGACCAGTTGTGGAATACGTATTCGTAATCATTGCTGAGTGAGTATAAATAGCTATTTTTATATTTGTATGCGGTAAATACAAATTAAATTGCAATTACAAATTTTGGATCACTGTTGTTTTTAAATATAATTTAAATATATTTAATAAATATTCCGACAAATTATTCAGTTTACTAGGCCACCTCCTATATAAAACCAATAACATAAACATTCAAATAATTTATAATCACATTTCAAAGTCAGATACAGGGATTTAGAAAGAAGGAATAGAAGACATTTGATACTGAAAGAAGAGTTGTGCGTAAGTTAAAATTTAATAAAAATAGGAAAAAACACACAAAAAAACAACAACAACAAAAACAAAAATGCTAAGCAAAGAGTGGAGTACAGATATCCCCTCCCGCTGGGTTCACTAATGGGTTTTGTAAGCTGAACTAATACTTAAGAACTTTGTTAAAAAGACTTAAATATATAATACATTACTTGTATTTGCAGAAAGCCAAGCCTCTGTAATAATATTATACAGATATTTCGCATCCAGTTCTTCCTTTACTGCATTTAGAATCAGCTCGTGTTTTTTACTAGCTATATACTCTTTTGGAGTTTCGGTGGTGGAGACTGGATGGGTCAGTCCATGGCTTGTCAAGGATGGTTTAGATGTTTGCACAGCTGAACCAGTTTTCAAGGTGGGCTTCGTTTTTAGGTTTTCACTTGTTTGCTTTACTGTGTATGTTACACTTGTGGATGCCATCTTAGGTGAACACGAAGTACCATTTGAACCTATGTCAAATATTTTATAATAATCAATCATAATGTTATTTGATTACATATATGAAACATTAATTTTAGTATTATTTCTGTTCAATGAGAAAACCAATTTCCACTACTATAAAAATAGATATTTATTTAATTATATATATGCAGTTTTCCTAAATTTTTGATAAACAAATATGTAGCTTGCTACATACCATCATTGCAACAGCAAAAACTTGTATCTCCAATCCGATAGCAGACACCTACACCTCGGCATGGATCTTCATAGTCTGTATGCTCTGTAATCCCAATACCAAATAATGCAATTGTATATAAAATCTGTATTATGAGCATATATATAAAAATAAAGTTTAATAATTCATTTATTACGAAAACTAACATGTAAGCAAAACAACCCACCCATAAACACAAAGTATCATAATCGTCATAAACAACAATAGCTTAAATATCTTCATTAAAATTAATAAGTCGTTTTTGTTAAGATCATTACTTAATTATCGATGAAAACCCTCTTTGCATAAGATGACAAGAGATATTTCAGAAAACCCGTCGTTCTTGCACCTATGATACCAGGAGTTCGACGAACAGCGTATTCCAAACGGTTAAGCTCAAAGCGTGCTCAAAGGATCACCCGTAAAAGACAGTTCAAGTAATGTACTGGCAATACAGTGATGGTATGCACAAGTTCACCAATCGTTGTCAAATCACTGTCAGAATAGTGATAATACCAGGTGTTTGCAAAAGGTGGACATATCAAACCACATCAGTGGTAACTGTAAGGAGCGCAACGTTTATTGTTAGGTTCAATGATGGAAACGTATGTATGAGGTCAATAATGTTTTGCAGATATCTACAACAACACACAAATTACTAGAAACATCTGGTTCAGGCCTATCTCGCAACATAGTCCTTGTATTATCAAATTACCGCTGAGATTAGTTGTATAATACTAATAGTTAACCGTATCTTGTTAAAAATGAGAACAACATATCCATTAGTGTATCACAGAACCCTGGGACTACAGTGTTTTGGTTATTTACCAGTATGATTCCCAAAACACAAAGGTTAATTTGTTTGTCTTTACAATGTCACATTCCAAGCAATACAATTGCTGCATACAGATGTTCAATTTTAGATGGATGAAGTCATTGTGCCTATGTAAACTTTGTTCACAACACAGTAAATTTGATACACACAATAATAAACAATTACATAAATATTTAAGCAATATTATTATTATAGTTATATAGTTATTATAGTTTATTGTATTTTTCTCCCAAACTACTGAAAAACAAACTCTGATATTAAATAGCTAAGCATATTAATAATAGAATGCAAGTAAATGTTATTCTAATTAATAATATAATAGATTTATTTCTATTTTACTCTACATGTAAACGCCCATGTACTTGCGGTGGTAAGTCAAACGAAACAAATAAAAATATAATCTGAGTATACACTTTTCTATATTAATTAGTGGAGCAGGTTTAACATTATAATTATATACAATACCCTTCTGTTGTAAACACGACAAGCTGGAATTGGCTTCTGGTTTTTTACAATCCGGTTTCATCCATCCAGGTTTGCAGACTTTTTCTCCTTTCGAGTTGCATGTGTAGTGACCGTCACATGATATACGACCATGGCAGTGTTTAGAACAGTTTCCCAGAAAGTAGTTTTTACTACATTTAGGAAGCACATCAATTCGGATTCTGTTCAAATATATATATAACACAATTTACAATTATGTGAAAGTCTTTGTGGCCAAGACAGTTTTATCTAACGTATTATTTAAATAGCTCAATATCACTAGATATATACATGTCGTAACAAATATTCCTTTAACAAATAAATACATACAAAAGGTCCAGCTTCAAGTTATTAGCGATCTTCTTATAAATTATATCTAAGTTATAAAATCTGCATTTTCCATGAGTATGGCTTTAGAATTATCTTAGCCACGATTAAATTAAAACTATTTAAACTATTGCCATCTATTTTCGAACGATAAATTCAAATATTCTAACCACCATCATCAGTATATCAATCATACAAACATATCATTTTAAGAATGTTGTATTTGGACTATACATAGATGAAAAATATATTTATTTCTCGATTTTGAACATCTAAGAAATATATTTGTACTGCTCCAGGCGAAAAAATAAGAGTAATAGTAAACAGAAGCCACTGGAACGGTATGTAAAAATGAACTAGAATGAAAGAAAATGTCGTTGACATACGTCGTTGCATTTAGATGTCTTGTTCCATTCAATGTGTATGGTGTGCCGTTGTCATTGGTATTCGGTAAAGCTTCCGGAATATTTACTGTCTCTTGGAACGTATCAATGATTTGTTGTTTATTTTGAATAACAGTAATGTTAACAACAAATCCACCCTGGAATAAGACACATGACATAATTATTACTATGTGTGAAAATATTTATACATTCATGTATGAACATCAATATATTATATGTATTTCGGACTTGACGAGTACGGTACCTATATAGGTATTAACGCACTGGCATAGTAGATATTAAAATTCTTTATAGCTTTACAAATGTCCTCATGACACAATCGAGACAGTCACAGCTCCTAAAGATACTTGCCGAATTATTAAATTCTATATTGTTAATATGCCATAAACATATCCATGTCTGTCATTACTCACTTCCCACTGTTTGAAATCGAAAGTAAGGACGTTGTTGTTGGTGAAGTTGAAACTGTTTTTTTCTGAAGGTCCAGTAAGCTGTTTCGTGCCATATGTGCAATTCATGTCACTATAAAACATATACAATACATTTTAACATAAAAACAACATACCTTGAAGATGCTCTGTCATAATTCTATAAACATATATAAAATAATAATAATTTAATAGATAATTAATACTAAACATATTTTCGATTATATCTGTTAAACTGGCTTACATTTCAAGATCAAGATTTTTCGTTATGTAAGAACCTGAAAACATTTTCCTTTGACTCAAATTTAAAATAATTAACCACTGGTGTTTTTATATTTGTTTCTCTCTCTTTATCTACATCAGAACTAACTGAAGCAAGACAAACATTTCCTCTTCTTCACTTTTATTTCTTTCAAAAACAATTTAAGTAATAAATACATAAATAAACAAACAAATAAATAAATAAGAAAGAAAGAAACATTTTTTATGTATTAATATATTTACATGCAGGTTTATACTATCCAAAACCAGAATTATGCTCAAATCAACCGACTTCAATAGTGAGAAACTGTTTATGTCTGATTGCTCAACAGTTCTTTGTGTAAAATTTGAAATTGTATTGAAATAAAAATTTAGATCGTGTATTTTAAAGACATTATATTGAATTTGATTAAATTTTAATAAAAACAATCTGTATACGATCTCATGGTCTACCAATAATGATATCCGTATGTTATTTGAATTGTGGTATATCATTAATCTATTAATATACATGGGTTGTTTTTCTCTATCCTAATAATTTAAAAAATAGTGGTAGTAATTTCTGGTTATGATTTTTCGTAATCAGTACGTGTAATTATCGTTATTAAATAAACCCACCCTATTTTGCTTAGACATAGATGAAATATGTAGTCTGAATTTTCTTCGCATGAGTTCGGCCAGACGGTTTGGATCCCAGAAGTACAATTGCCGTTAGCATCTCTCCCACTTGGGTTTTCATAACTCCAGAGTGTTATTTGTATTTTACCTTTTCCAAAAACAAGCTGTACCTGAAATTTGAGCAATAGTTAAAATTTAGACAAAAAAGAACTTTTCAAACACACACACACCTATAACTCTGTTTCAACATCAGTCACACAATGCCAACCTCGTGTGTTTGGTTTATGTGTAACAAGCCGCAGTATGTTGCTATTAGGCAATAATAAGAACAGGTTTTTATTTTTCTTAATTATCTCCTTCCCATTAAATAATCATGTTATGATTAAATTCATGATTCAAAAACCAATTCCTAACGCGAATCTCCGCTACAGCAGAATCATTCTATTCCCGCTATCTATATACACCGCAGTTCAGTAGGGATTTTAAGATTCCCATAATTTATAACATAACATAACACAACAGAACATAACATAACATAAAATAACATAGCATAGCATATCATAGCATATCATATCATAGCATATCATAGCATATCATATTATAGCATAGCATAGCATAGCATATAACATATAATATAATGTTTTAATTTTTAATTATGTATACCTTTTACACAAAAATCATGATGTTAGGTTTACAATAAAAATTAAATTTAATCCTTTTCATTAATTTCTGAGGATTTGAAATACTGATTATTACATGTTTTATATGATATAAATGTTACTGTTGACACCAGATTTGTCCCGTCCATACAAGCTGTGATATCAAGAACAAACATTAGAACTGAATTGTGGTTATTTTAAAATACAAGATGACACCTTAAACATTGCTAGAGACTTTATTAAAATTTAGAGGCATAATTTAGAAGTATATATTATAACAAAATTGTATATATGTGCAATTAAAATCACATCACAATGTAAAACATTACCACTGTTGTATTCAACAAATTTGTACCCAGCGTACTTATTCGACATCTTGTGAATCTATATTCAAATATCAGAAAGGAAACAAAGTTTAACTTATTATAGGGGTATCATAAGGAGTTTTGTATTCTGACTACAATATAATAGGCAAACCATTATAAAATTTTAATCATATAAATGCAGATATGATATGGAATTGGAATCAAAGTTAAAAATGTTCATTTGGAAGAAATTGTTTTATTTCGGTCATGTTGACTCTGGTTTAGAATTTGAGTGATCTAATTTGATAAACATTTAACACAGTTAACGCAGCAACGGTGTCCATATTATTATTATTAGAGATAGATCCTAAATACTTGAAATCATCAGGATGCTGTACCTACACATCTCGTAATCATTGTATCACTGTTTTGAAACGTGTAAAGGCAGTCCTATTCGTCTATTGGACTCCACTTTGTGCAGAGATATTACTAATTTTAGCAAACAAAATATTCAGCAAGCAAGCACTTGTCAGATTAAATACATATAATGTATATAAAAAATAGTAAAAATCAATTTTGAATCCTATGTAAAGAACGAATGTTTCCATTATATTGTATCGTTGATTTTTTTTTCTGTTCATGTTGCTTGTAAATGTTGTATTCAATTTTCACACGAAAAGATATAATTCGCAATAATTGGTTATCTTGTAAGTGAATTTATGAAATCAAATATTTCTGGAAGATGAAATAGTGTATGACACATTCCCTCCGCATTATTCAAGCTTCCTAAGTAACAACTTAATTTCAACGACTACTTAGGACTATCAAATCTGATCACACAAATTTTGATAGGATATCTACGAATTATACTTTATATTTTAATAACGAAGTGTAAAAGTTCTAATACTCACAATACCAGTAAAAACAAGAATAAATAGAATCCATTTTGCCATGTTATGGAGTATCCACAGTGTCAAGGCATGCATATATCGGAGAACACTGGTCAACACAATAGTAGCGGCTTATAGATATTACGAAACAAAAACTGGGAACGTAGTGCGGCTCTGATAAAACAAATTCGACCAAGGAATGTTAGATTATTGCGTTTGATACAGATAACAAAACACTTCACCCTATTGGACAAGTTCAGGTTCAAGGTGGGGCAGAAAAAGGTGTGGTGTAATAAATGTATTTAAAAAAACGTCACTCCGCTTGAAAAAATAGTTCTTAACATAAACATAAGCAAAATAATAAAATATAGTTCTTTGGCATGACTTGTAATGTTTGAATTGTTAAAAATTGCATTTTATTTCAGAATTTTTATACTACATATAATTATTAGAGAATACAATGTTATTATCTCAATGTAAACTTAATTCAAGTACTTAAATAAACAACTAAGATTTTTATGTGATTATATCTATTGAAGATTCAAGAATGTTCGTCATGTTATTAAATTCTCTCTACTAACCGCTTAAATCCTATCATCACAAGGTTTTTAACCATCTGCATAATCAAATACTATGTATAATAACTGATTTTCAAGTATACTGCACCATAATAGATCATTTTTATTTTAATACTTTTCATGGTACATGATTCGATCTACATATATAACATCTTTAAAGGCAAAACGTCTTTTTAGACAGTTGCGTAAGAACCTTCCAGTTAACCACACTAGAAATGAGTAATGTAAAACAAAGTTACGTACCACCATTTTAAAATTCTTAGTATCGTTTAAATAAATGCCTGGAGCTGTCGTCTAATTCCCAAAATCAAGTGCGGAAACTTATATTAAGGTAAAGTTTTCATTCAAAGTGTAATGCGGCATTTAACACTTACGCTTTATGGGTAAATGTCAATTTAGTTTTGAGTAAATTACAGCTTAAGAACCAAAAGGGTGTACGTTGGGGTAGCAGTTAATGGAGAAAAGAGCCAAAAAACTGTTTCTCACCTAGACACAAGTTTTATGTGGAATATTTTTTAATTTCAAAATAAATTTTGGTACAGCTTCAGAAACCTTACACCCTTTGTGCGCAATGTGAAGCTCACTTAGGGCCATTCAGTGATACCAGACTTACACCCTTTTGGTTCAGAAACAGCGAAATGTCTGTTTCATTACAACAACAACAAAAGATGATACTTAGCGTTTATAAAAAATGTATATATTTATAGTTTACAGCTGCATGGGATGTCATAGTCTCAGCGTACATATTGTAGAAGTCAACGCACGCATTTTTATTGTGATAAATGTTTTAGATATGTTCACGACCAACGGGGACTGAAACTTTTTCAGTTTGGTGGTTAGGTAAATTAATTTTGTGGTATTACTGGTGTAGAAAAAAAAGATCTCTATTCTTGCCTTAAAATTCTAAATATTTGGCGTGATGGACCGGCTCTTCTAACATTCCTTATTTGGACGCCAGTGTCACAATCAGTTAATAGATTACTGTTGACAAGGATAAAGTGAAGCGATTCGTTTTAACATGCACAAGTACTGAGATTACGAGGTGTTATAAGAGCCAATGAAACTGGATTTATTTTAGGACTCGTTTATAAGTTCACTGTAGGAAGTCAAACAGTCAAATCTGATTTTGTTGGGTAATCTATGAGATATATGAATATTTAAAATTGTTACTTTAAGACATTATTTTCAGAATGAGACAAATGTTTCTTTATTAGTTTAAAATGGAAAATATATTCGAAGTCATTTAGGGGCCGTCCATAATTTTCAACATTTTCACAAGTGTACAAAGAGTACACTTTTGACCAATCCCCCCCCCCCCAAAAGTGTGCATCCCCAAACGAAAAATGTTGATGCCACGAAGTAATCCAGGTCCATATTCCCAAAAACAAGGCCAGGGCACTAGGAGTTTCCAAGAATTGTACCTAGAGCACACAATGGTTGTAAGAACAAAGATAAATTTCAAATAAAAAATTGTTAATATTGTTCTTTCACTGTTCACAGTACAAAACAGGTCTGGATATACAGATCCCAAACGACACAAAAGAGACCCACTTCTATTGTTTTCAATAAGGAGCCAAGGAGATTACTTTCATACACAGTATTCCAGGATGTGAATTAATGTCCTGATCTACAAGTACAGGTGTACATGCTCCACAAGAAAGACCCACAATATACAAATACAGGGTGGCCCAAAAAGGTGTCCCTGTCCAAATTTTCAAATAAGTGGGGATAATTCAAAAGTAGTATTTGTGTTTCTACTCTTGCTGGTGGAGAAAACCAAGGAGACAGTCCATAAATTTCTCCAAAAACATGATAAAATCACAACCACTGTCCATATCCAGGTGTACCAGTATTAAATTAAAAACAAGTCAGTGCACATTCAAGGAGGTAACTTTCAATACAGAGTCAGAATGCGACATTAACATCCTAAAATATGATAAAATCACAACCACTGTCCATATCCAGGTGTACCAGTATTAAAATTAAAAACAAGTCAGTGCACATTCAAGGAGGTAACTTTCAATACACAGTCACAATGCGACATTAACATCCTAAAATATGAGAAAATCGACATTTTTCATTTTCCAAAAGTGTACGCTTAACTCCTTCCCCGCATACGGTTTGTACGCTCGTGAAAATGTTGAAAATTATGGACGGCCCCTTACTAGTATTAACTTAACGTTGATCAAATTCACAGTGCAGGTCATGTTATAATGAAACGTTATCAGTTACGTTTGGTTTGTAATAATGCATAGCTATCTCACCATATACATCTGTAATTGTTATATAAATTTACACTAATGGAACGTACTGTTATAGCACAACAAACAAATGTACACATTGCACAACAAACAAAAGAACAAGCCTGTGAATATAGTCGAATCTGCTATAAAAGATACCTTATTATAAAAACCATCCATCTCCAAAAATCATTGAGATGTAACCCTTGACAATGCATATAATTATAGCCATTTTACAATTTATATCTGCTAACAAGGTCACCTTCAGTCCTGGTGGTGAACTGGTTAGGTCATCTGTCTCAAGACTGGTAGGTACTGTTAAATCTCAGTCTAGGTAAATATCTTTTAAACTCAGTACAAGATCCACCCCAGAGTGAATGCTCCATAAGGGTCCATAGGGATGTGTGACCATTTTGTGGTCTAAAACTTATGCAAACTACAGTTCATGCTAATCTGTCTATGGAAAGGTATATGGTATATAAATACATTACAGTTTATTGAGAAAGGTAACATGTAGTGACATACGTGGCGACAGCAGCTTTCCTAAGGAAACCAAGTTGTGTCCCCATGACACTGACAGTGCACTTGAATCTTAACTGAAAGCATAAAAAATAAAATCTGGACTAAATTCTACACAGCAGGCCCGTACGCAGGGAGGGGGGTGCGACGGGTGCAAACGCACCCCCCTAAATCTGTCGAGGTCCGTAGATGCAAATTTGGATTGACGCTAATTTACTAGAATAAAGTTAAAAACGAAAATAAAACATTCGGGCCTTCACAAACGCACCCCC
>JAULBS010142157.1:0-27297 GCA_032355785.1 Symmetromphalus regularis | reverse complement strand
CGGAAAATAGCCCAAACTGCATATGGCTCCACTGAGAAGGATCGATCCGACGACCGACCGGTTCACAGGCAGACACGATACCGTTTGAGCTAGATCCCGCTCCGTGAGCTTTGACAATGCGACACAGATTCTGGAACTAAAACAATGATTGCAGAATGTATTATTTGTTTAGATCTAATTAGAACTGTACTTAACTGAAGTAATCACAAACTAAAATTGAGACTTGCCATATTCCCACTGAAAGCAGTCTTATTAAGTTAAAGATGTCATAGAAGTAGAACTAATTTAGATGGATGGTGGCTGGTTCATTTGATGAGATTGTTCTGTTTTCTTTTAGTGGATTAGATTTCTGGCTTTTTTATTGCGTAGACTCACCATAATCTTTCAGTCTACCGGTACTACAATGTACAGATATATTCCTGAACAGATTTGGTTGTGAGTTATATACAAGAGAGTATTAATTCTTACCACATTTCAGTGTTCTTTTTATGGATTTAATCACTCATTCTTCCATTGTTTAATTCATCCATTGATCAGTCTATTCATCTGTCCATACCTTCATCCATCTGTCCATTCATTTATCCATCCATCCATCATTCCATCCATCCATCCATCTTTCATCATACCTACTTATCATCGCTCTATTCCAATATCGACTTAACAATCAATTGGTTACCGGTACTCAGTTGATGATTAGTGTCTCAATCAGTTTTCTATACCATGAAGCACTCAAATGTAACCCACTCACACACATAATACAGATACTCTTACTATTTGTGGATTGTATGTCATGTTTATTGTCATCATGTATCTGGATCACCGACTTGCTATTCTGACTCAGTTTCTATTAGTCAATTAGTTCCTGTTTCTATTAGTGATGTGCTGCTAAAATATATTTTATATTCACTTAGGATCATCTTTCATTGTTTGTGGTGGTTTGAAAGTGACTACATAATGAGTTCTTTGTACTAAACTTGTATAGGCCTATTGTGGAAGGTATTAGGAGTTACTCTTGTCATCTACTAATACTGTAAATTATTGCATGCATATTTACAGTTTTGTTAGCTGATGGATTAAGCTATAGAAAGAGAAGGAAGAAGAATATTTATAAATAGTTATTTAGGACATAGCTCATGAATTCATAACAATAAAATAACACAATAAATGTGAATCTGGTTTTATAAGGCCCACATTTCTTGTTGATGGTTCAACCTCAATTCACAGCTGAAACTGTATTTGCAAATGTTAAAGAATTAGTTGAACTGTAAATCAAGATTGAAATGTCAGTGAGAAACCAGGCCCAACAAAATATTTCCTGCTTGGGAGAATCCAAAGTTAGGATTATTACCAACTGATTAAAACTATAAGAGGAGCATTTTCATAACATTATTTTGTCAAACAATGTTCGTCTGTAAAGTGTAAGACACTGTGTCTGTAAAGTGTAAGACACTGTGTCTGTAAAGTGTAAGACACTGTGTCTGTAAAGTGTAACACACTGTGTCTGTAAAGTGTAACACACTGTGTGTGTGCGTGCATGTGTGCATTTTAAAATTGCCTAATAAATATATATATATATGTGTGTGTGTATATATATATATACACAGATGGATCCAGAGAGAGGTCTAGGGACCTCATACCCACCCTTTAGCCACCAATCTTTATTTTTTCCATTTATAATTTGGTCATAACTAACTACCACACACACCCTATCTAGTATTAATTTTTGTTTAAATCTTTGGATGCTCCTTTTAAACATTTTCCATCCACCTCTATGTATACAAAATAACTTGTTTTCTGTTGATTTCAACTTGTTTACGACTGGTATGATAATGAAAGGTGATGGAATGTGCTGATATCCCTGATGGAAAGTGTTCAACATCTATATAAAAAGCCCCTTATCACTAATCACTGTCATCTTTATTTTTTTACACATCAGTAAATACCAAAGGAAGAATTGTTGTTCACTTACATTCTGTTTGATCAAGGATTATCAGACTTGGGAATGCTAATAAATCAATGGATGATGGTTTAATGTGATACACTTAAAGATATGTACATGTAATTATTTTTCCTTTCATGCAAGTATGAACAGACAAAACCCACATAGCACACTGATGTATGACCCCCAAACACCTGTCTTAAAATGCCATCTTCTGATTCTTTCAAATCACCTATCTAGTACTTTCAATGAAAACAGTGCATCAAGCAACCATCTGTCTTAATAAGCTACCTTTTTCTACTCTTTAAATAAGGTTGGTTATATTAAAATATTTGTTTATTTTATTTTAGACACATTGACCTTTGAGGATCTAATATACATATATATGCAAAAAATCTATAATGCTCATGATAATAAACAGAATGTATTAAAATTACATATCAGAGTTAATCTTTATGACCATGTCATTTGTTTTCAATTTAAATATTAAGGACTATTTATTCTGTTTTTAGGATGATGATCCATCAACTCAGACTTGGCCAGATTACTATGTGGAGAGGATTAATACAATGTCAACTGTAAGTTATTTTATATATTCATCTAACATCTTGCTGAGAGCTTATTATATTAATATCATGATTATCACTTCAAACTTAAAGCAACAGTCTAAAGAAAATATACCTACAAAAAAGAAGACATTCTTTTTGAGCAATAAAAAAAAAAAAAAACCCAACTAATTTTCATGTCCAAATGAAGGTTGGGGAGAGGGTATTCCTCTTTCCAATGCAAAAACCTTTTTAAACAACTCCATATTGCATTTTGGATATTGTATACATGTACACATTACCCCCACAGAACTGTCATTCAGGTTATTAGGAAATTAGCACATGTTTGTAAAGTTAGGAATGGAAAATAATTCTCGATAAATTTCTCAAGTAAATGGTCATTTGTTATCATTTGTATTTATTCAAGTATTAAAATAATACACCCGGTACACATTCAAGTATCAAGTGTATATTTCGGTGACAAAGATAAAAGGGGGCATTCATACTCATCATATTTTTGTTTAAATATTTAATACTGGCCCTAGTGGCACAGTGGTTAAGCTATCGGACTCATGGCTGGTAGGTATAGGGATCAAATCTCAGTCAAAGCATGGGATTTTTAATCTCCGAGTGAGTGCTTCACAAGGCTCAGTGGGTAGCACTGACCAGTGATCCACAACTAGTTTTATGTACTATCCTTTTATATTTTCTACTAACTGTAACCTCCATCCTAGACAGACAGCAGGACAGCTTGCTTGGATATAAGCATGAAACTAAATACAACTAACAAACCAGATATTTAATTGGTATTTTTGTTGTAATTTTAGACATGATAAATTTGTCCTGATCTACATATTACCAGACTATACCTATTTCAACACCATCCCATCTGCAATTTCTGAGTACAGGCATAATTTTTGTGAAATTTAGTACAGGTTTTTATATGGGATAATTTATGATGTTTTCAGGTATACATTGGCTTCAATGATGAGGATGTCAACCTCAAGATTAAACTGGTGGATAATCTGAAGACAGCTCTGAGAACTCAGCCAATGAGGTAACATAATTTAATGTTTTCTGCATCATTTTCATCTCGGAGCGGAATGTAGCTCAAACGGTAGCGTGTCTGCCTGTGAACTGGTCGGTCATCAGATCGATCCTTCTCAGTGGACCCATTTGCAGTTTGTGGTCCACAACTGGTTCATCAAATGACGTGGTATGTGCTGTCTGTGGGACAGTGCTTATAAAAGATCCCTTACTGCTTATCGCAAAGAATAGCCTATGTGGCGGCAGCGGGTTTCCTCTAAAATGCATGTCAGAATGACCATATGATTGATGTCCAATAACCAATGGTAAGATATAAATGAAGGTGTTCAAGAGGCATCGTTAAATAAAACAAACTTTTCTTTACATTTTCATCTCACCCTGACAAAAGGAAAATCAGATACTGTGTTGATTTTTCACATTTGATTTTATGTCTGCATTATGTTGTTGCTCCATTTCTGACAAACTGTATTTAATTTTCAATTTGTAATGAGTTCACTGTATTATATGATAAAAAGAAAAAGCTAGTACCTGAAAGTAGTTTGACTTTTTATTACAGTAATATTATACATATATATATATTTATTTATTTTTAAACTGTGAACATGCATATTTAATAATTAAAATAAATGATTTTATGATGTACTCATTTCATGCTCCTCTTTTGGGCATTAAATGTTTTGGGTCTGGAATATGTTTTTTTTAGATAGAACTTAATTGCATGCTGTTATAGTCTTACTAAATTTAAGTTCAGATGTTGACTAAACTTTTAAAGTTTTATAAGCACAAGTCCTGAAGACATAATCTTTAAGTTACATAAAGTTATTTACTAAATTCAATTCAACCATCTTGTATAATTGTTTGTGTCCAAAATGTTAGCATTGTATTAAATGTTAATGTTCTGTATTTTTATATATATGTTTTTGTTTAGTTTTGTGGTTAGGTTTGTGGAAAAGAATGGGTTGCAATGTCTGCTGGACTACCTTAGTAAGATGGACTACCAGCTGTCAGAGAGTCCAGTGCATACTTCCATTATTGGCTGTATCAAGGCACTCATGAACAACTCCGTGAGTAAACCATTGTACTCAGAATTACAAAAAGCAAATGATAGTAACCAGAGTCCAGCTTGCAAATGGCAACTACATTTTAAAGTCAACATCTGTAAAGTGTTAATCATCTGTATGGCTCCAAATTGATTCATCCTTGGGGACAATTTAAGCAATTAGCCTCTGAATCTCCAGACATTGTTTGAATCCCTACTAGCATTTTGTTTCTCATTCTTAAGAGGACTGTCATGAGCATACATTGTCGTAGGAAACAGTTGCATTTTACATTGTTTTCCAACATGATTGAAAATAGTCCCAGTGATATCACTAAAGTTTTAAATGCATATTCATTAGTCAGAAAATGAAACTTAAATTATATTAGTTTTCTGCTATTTCAAATGCAGGTGTAACTTGATGTGAATGTAAAGAAAAACAACCATTGCTATAAGTAGCTTCTATATTATCATCCTTTTCCCCCTTTTATTACGTGGTTATCAAAAACACATTCCAAACTTCAGCTGCTTGAACCAAAATGATATTAAAATATGAAGAGTTTCATCGCAAAATGCAAAGCATCAAATTAGAAAAAACTGAAAAATCACCACCAAAGGAAAAGCTTACATTAGTTCTCCAAGTTCACATTGTTTGCAGAATGCAACATCTGCCATGTATGAGCATAGTAGAAATATGCTTTCATTCCAATATGCAATAAGTATCATACACAAACAAAACATTTTCGCTAACAAAAAATACAATTTTTCTCAAAATGTCAAAAATGGAGATATCATGTTTTGCAATGAAACTCTTCATACACACAAACACATTTTCTTTTCATAATTCATCCAGAGCTACCTTTTAATGTGTCTAAACCACTTGATTACTGTAATTTTGTTATTTGCAGCATGGAAGATCTCATGTCCTAGCCCACCCAAACAGCATCAACATTATTGCCCAGAGTCTGAGTGTGGAGAATGTCAAGACAAAGATTGCTGTGCTGGAGATACTGGGAGCTGTGTGTCTTGTTCCTGGAGGGCATCGCAAAGTCCTCTCTGCCATGCTACACTTTCAAAAGTATGCATCTGAGAGGACCAGATTTCAGGTGAATGAGCCGTTTTATTACCGATAAGGGAAAACAAATGCAGTTGATATATATTTTGTTATCTCTCTTGGGAGATATAACTTTTTCTTGAACCTGATGAGGGTTATTTTATTCCTTTGATGATGTCATCACCTGCTTGTGATGTCTTAGGTTCAATTTCTCTACTGTTAAGGCTATGGATAATAAATACAATAGCCTACTCGAGATTCAAAATTAAAGATTATTTGTCCTTATTAATATTATTCTCTTGCTAAAGCTTAAAACATAAATTTAAGTCTAGACAGATTTCCATAATTCCTCATAACATGTAAATTATTGCCAGTACTGTAACGGGTACTCTCTATAGCTAAAACATGTTCCTGTTTCAACCTGTTCTTTTGTCATCAGTTGATACGCTAAAATTTAAAAATATTCTAAATTAGAGTTTTTATTCATGTTGGCTTTTACCCAAACTAAATAATATGGTTGAGTTATATTTTTTGTGTATGTTTTTTGGCCTTGTTTTTTTTATTTATTATGTTATCATTCCATTAAAACAAAATATATTGAACAATAAAATAAAAGTTAAATCATTTAACCAGTTAATGTATAATCATTATAATATTGTAGACACTGATCTTTGATCTTGATCGGAGCACGGGGAAGTACAGAGAGGAAGTGGGGCTGAAGACAGCAGTTATGTCTTTTATCAACGCAGCACTCAAGTATGGACCTGGGCAGGTGAGAAACATCATTTTCACGTTTTTCACTATGTACAATGTTTTGAGGGTAGGCATTATGTGATAGCCAACTTTTGAAGGACCTTACATTGAGTTTGCTTCATAGAACAGTGAGGTGAGGTACAAACATCTATCACATTTATAGCAAATAAAAAAAAAGTGGAACAAAATCGTTTTTTAATTTTCATGCCATAAGTGATATATTTTTCATATTTTGTCTGAATGTTTTTGTTTTTTGTTGTGGTCAGGATCACCTTGAGTTTCGCCTGCATCTCAGATATGAATTTTTGATGCTTGGAATTCAACCAATTCTTGACAAACTGCGAGACCATGGCAACTCCACTCTAGACAGGTTAGCGATTCATGTAGTAGCTCATCATGTATTAAATATATTTCATTGATTAAAAATATTTTATTAGAATTAACTTATAAATTCTGCTTTAAAATTGTATTGCATAAACAAATTCATTCCATTTGATTTATCTGACTTTTCCAATTTAATAAAAATAATCCTTTTGCATAACATATTTAATGTTCTATGATATGAGATTCTTTGAAATTTTAAATAAGAAATGTATGATGATATATAAAATAAAATGTACACATGTATTATTACATTTTGTTAGACATATTGACTTCTTTGAGATGGTTCGCACTGAAGATGAAAAAGAACTTGCCAAAAAATTTGATGGGGTTAGTATTTATTTCTGTCAGATGTGAGACAGTATATGTTTTTTCCTTTGAATTTGGTGAATGGAAGATAAAATAAATGAATCCTCAATTTTACATTAATTCTAGTCTTTTTATTTATTAAATTTAATATTTAAAAAATATTAATACAAATATTTTTATGTTTTAATATATATATATATATTAATATATATCACTGGACATAGATTTAAAACAAAAAGAGAGAAAGAAGGTCAGTGACAACAGTTTGATGATACAGCAATAGATCATTATCAAACAAAACATATATTAGCTGGGTGTTTTAAATTTTCCACTGTGTCAGACTTCTCAGACTGCAGGTTAGAGTATTTCTCTATTAGACCGTTTGTGATTTTGTTTGTAATCCAGAATGTAATATGTTTTAATTTTTAACAGGTTCAGGTTGACACAAAAAGTGCCACTCAGATGTTTGAAGTCTTGAGAAAAAAGTTATCTTTATCAGCAGCTTATCCACATTTACAGTCCATTCTACATCATCTGCTGTTACTTCCTTGTGAGTAAAATATATAACACAAATATTTGTACATACATGTGCATGCATCTGTATATGTTATACATATGAGTACAACAAATACCTTTTCTTACATAATGTATGTAGAAATATAAACCTAAGACTCGGGCGCCATTTTATTTTATAAAAACTGAAGGCTTTGGTGAAAAGAAATACTGAAAATGAACTATTAAAGCTAGATTTAGGAGAGAAAGTTCAATACTAATAATATTACAGCAAATATGCTTAAAAGATTGAGGCAAAGAGAACATGCTATTTTTATTAAAATTTTTATGAGTTTAGATATTTTTCAGTGAAATATTATAATTTAAAATTTCAGATGGCAAACATGACTGGGTGGCATTATGGACCATTGTTGACCAAGTTGTACATCAGATTGCATTACAGACAAATGGACATGATCCAGATGTCGCTCCAATGGAGATCAATCTCAAGAAAGTTGTCCATCAGTAAGTTCTTTCATTCACAATCTAGTGAGCTTTTAAACAACATTTACATCCATTTCTGAAAATAATGATATTTTGGAAATTATAAAACAGCAGTGACTGGTGGCACAAGTAATGATATGTGTTTACTGATGTTGGTGTTCAGTAATTTTCATAAAGTTGTCATGTCACAGGTAACATTGTTTTCCTGTCCCACACTTTTTCTCACTTGTCAAACATTAAAATTAATTTTTAAATAAGCAATTCATTTGTGAATTGCTTTTATTCCTTTGAAAATAAATAGTGTTTTATATATCAATGGTTTAAAAAGAAATTAGATGGGACATCTTTGACATCCTGAGTTGTAAAGCATATGTCACTTATCACAGGGCATATGCATTTAACAAAGTTACATGATGGGTATGAAAATTCAACTAGACACAGATTTCGGGCAATGGGAATTTTGAATCCCTGTGGTGTCAGACAACTAATGTTTGCATGAAACTTGGGTATACTGGCTCTCAAAAATACTGCTTCAGTTATTTACTAATCCGTCATAAATTTTGCAGTATTTTAATGTGGTACTATTAATGGTTATTTTAGACTTGCTAGTGAAAATGATGTGAAATCGTATCAGCAGAAACTGCGAGAAGTTGAGAAGAATCTAGATGAACTCAATGCTAAACTGGAAAAGAAGGAGAGAGAGTGTGAAATTCGATGTCAAGAAAAGGTATAGTTGGTTTGATTATTATTTGTGGTGACTTCACATATTTTTAGTAAAAATGAAAATTTTGAATATGTCCATTTAAGTTTCAACCATTTTAGTCTATAATGTATTTTCAACTGAACTACTGTTACAACTCATCCAAAATAGGTGAGCCAACTATGAAAAGACAACTTTACTAATTCAACCCATTGGAAACTGATTTGGCTTTTACAAAAGAATAAAATTGCTAATATATGATGTATGCTATAGATAAATTGTTATTTGTAATTTTCCTACAATGAACAGGAAGAGTTGACAACTACAATGAACATGATGAAGACAAAACTAGAAAAGGAGATTGCAAACCATGCTGAAACCAGGCAACAACTTGATGATCTTATCAATTCTTTCCATGAAGCAAAGATACAGGTACTGATATTTCTCTATATTTTATCTACATTACTGATAAATGGCTAACATTTCTTCTGTCTTCTGTTTTCAATGATTTGTTTTAGACCACTATATCTGTTGCTTTGTTTTTCCTGTCTTGATAATGTTTGGTGGTCATTGCTAAAACCACCATTTCCCCATCATCAATTTAAATTTGAAATTGTTTCAGAAATACCTCGGGTTTACTTAATGAGATCTTGTTGTGGAATACAGCTTTGTATTGTGCATATTTAAAAGCTTTACAAGTAGATTTACAAAATTTAACATGGATCTGTATAACCCTAAACCCATAGTTTGGGCAATAATTTGATGAGAGAGGTTAAAAAAACCTCTCTATGATATTACAAATGATTTAGAGCTGTGTATTATTTTAAAAAGTCAGTTGACTCATTGTCCTATTAACTGCCATTAACCTTGATGACTGCTTGGCTTTGTTTTCTATAGCTGGAAACAGAGAGAGGTGAGAAGCAGAAATTGCAGCATTTGGTTAAAACGGGAAGTCTTCCAGATGATGCTAAAATGGGAATCTCAAATGCTGCAGCATCACTTATCTCGGTGAACATTGGACGTGGCATCTCCAATGGATCTGTTCTTCCTCCACCACCTCCACCACCACCACCTCCTGGACTAGCACCACCTCTCCCTCCAGGAGCTCCCCCTTTTCTAGGTACTTGAAATATAAATATATGCAAAAATAAATGTTTTCATTGAAGGTTTGATCTTTACTGTAAATGTATATGCTCCACTGTAGTAGAAATCAGTGTATAACTGTTAAAACCAATATCCTTTATCATTAATATTTAAGGATATAAAAAAGGAATTTCCTGCGTAATCAACTAAAATAAATTGTTTAGGTTTGTTTGTTTGAAACACATCACTAGAGCTCATTAATTTATTAACCATCAGCTGTTTGAAGTCAAACATTTTGTAATTTTGACATGTAGTCATCAGGAAAAACCCTCTACATTTAGCAGTAAGGGATCTTATATTTTCACTTTCCCACAGATAGGATAGCACATACCATGTCCTTTGATATACCAGTTCTGAGGCACTGGTTAGGAAAGGAAAAATTCGTCAGATGTCCATTGAGTTAATTCAGTCCTTTGACAAAGCACTTCAGGTGATTGCTCTACTGACTGAGCTAGATCCCGCTTTTCATTAAATTAATTTACACCGAACTTCTAATGTAAATATTGCTCTTGTAGGTATTTTTAATTGGCAAAATATTGTTCAAACTTCATATTGGGTCCCCTCATATTTATTAGATAAAAAGCCTGTGTTATATTTGTACAGTTTAACATGTAAGAGTATATTTGTCTTACAGGAGGCTCTAGTTTAGGAAAGGTTCCTGGTTCGGCCACGAGGAAGAAGACTGGCCCCAAACCCAGTAACCCACTCAAGTCTTTCAACTGGACCAAACTACCAGAGGTCGGTGTTTACTACTGAAGATTTACAGTAGTACATTCATATACTACTGTAATTTCATGCATATTATCTGCTGCCCAAAATTGCCTATAAATAGCTAAAATGTGTTTTTTAATCAAACTAGGACATCACCTAATTCATGGATGCATGGTTATCAAATGTTCGAAGTTTGGTGATACAAAAATATTGCATAGTATGTTTCTATTAAAGTGATCTTACATTTGAAATGATTTCTGTATTTGTTTAACATAAATTAAACCAATTAATTCATTTAATAATTTTGTATTGCTTGTTTTCTTTTCAGAATAAAGTACCAGGCACAATATGGACTGATTTGGATGAAACAAAGGTAATATCTTTAGAATGCTAAGTCTGACGTGTTGTTTTTAAATTTTTCAATTGCTGATGGCAAATACATAGCAGGTGTGTGATGAACACATCCACTAGCCCATGTGGGAAAAACTAGTATTACACCGCTGTTTAATCCTTTTGTAATAAAGGCATTTTTAAGTGTACACAAAGTATAACAAATTATTCAACTCTAATGCTAAATGTTGTTATATGGTAAAATATTATATTCTTTCTCACTGGAAAACAATGAGTGTCTGTTTATTTCCAGTTTAAACAAAAACAAATCTGTATTTTTAATTGGAGAACCAGTTTTCCTTCCATTACATCAAGTTCAAGTCTGTTTTTAGCACCTCTCACTTTTTCCTACTCCACCCTCATACATTTCTTGGCTTTTCTTAAATAGTAATACTATAATAAATTTATTCTGCTAATTAAAAAATACAAATCTATTGTTAAATTATATGATAATAATTATTTTTCCATTATGCTTATTTGGGAAAGATTAACATGTTCAAAAATAATTTCTTCAAATCATTTTGACATGAACTTTAAAAAAAAATCATCATGTATATTATTCCAAAATAATATGTGGTTTAATTTTTAGATATTTCCATCTCTGGTAAACTTTCTCAGCCTATCGTAGATGCAACAGCCCAGAGGTAGACCACATAAACTTTAAATAACATGTGCATCATTTTATTTCCAGATATTTCCCTGTCTGGACCTGGCAGAGTTTGAACAGACATTCTCAGCCTATCAGAGACGCGACAGCCCAGAGGATGATCATGTAAACTTTAAACCGAAGAACAAGGAGCTAACTGTGATAGATGGACGGCGTGCTCAAAACTGCAACATCTTGCTGTCCAAACTGAAGATGTCTAATAGAGAGCTGGCCAAAGCTGTGATGAGTATGGATTCTGGAGAAGATCTACCAAAAGACATGGTGGAACAGGTAGTCCATGCAATTAATTCTTTAGTCAGTGCAGTATAGTTCAAAATACAATACAAATTACAATACAGATTACGATACTTTTTTTAGGGGAGAGGGGTGTGTTTGTTAAACGACAACACTAAAGATATTGGATGTCAAACATTTGGTAATTTTGACACATAGTATCAAAGTGTGAGCCAGCCTCCAATGGGTTTAGAACCACAGAGCTGGTAGATATCATTAATAACTCAAGTCTGGTTTGAATTTTTGTTTCAAATCACCCTATTATTATTAGTGCCTTTATAAATGAATTCACAGTTGTATAAGGGTTTTAACACATCTTAATTTATAAGATAAAACTGCTTTGTTTTGTAACACAAATATCAATTTTACCAGATAAATAGATGGATAAATGTTTGTTAACCACAAAAAAAAAAAAAAGACTATTGGCAGGGCCCATTTTTTGCTGGAATTTGCACATATTATAACATAGTTATAAAATTATAGTTTTTCTTTTAATAAACCCATTATTTATCTTGATTTTCAGTTATTAAAGTTTGTACCCACTTCAGAGGAAACTCAACTCTTATCAGAGCATGCTCAAGACATAGAAAACATGGCACGTGCTGATCGCTTCCTTTTTGAGATGGGAAAGTAAGTAAAAATTTCAATTTTGAACACTTTCATTTTGATCTTAAATATTTGGCCTCATAGTTTATTGTGAATGATACAGACAATATATTTATATACTTCATTTTAATCTTCTTACAGAATTGTCCACTATGAACAAAGATTAAAAGCATTATATTTTAAAAAGAAGTTCCAAGACAGACGTACAGACTGTAAGCAAAAAATAGATGGTAAGTTCATTTCAATTCTGTTAATAATTAGAACCACTGGAAGAATAAAAGAGGTGGTACAAAGCATTGTATGTTTCATATTTGTAACTAAATGTGTGTGTAGAATATTGGGTGCAATTATTATGCAAAACCTTTGAATGGTCATTTTTAAGGTATTAATTTTATTTATTCTTTTTCAGATACAGAGTAGGATTTTTTTATTTTTTAAACTTTGTTTTGTAATGAATATCAAAATAAATTTCTTTTAATAACATTTTATTTTAATATTTATGCATGGAAATGTTTTGTGATTTATATTTTCATTATTCATGATAATTTAAAAAAACACTTTTTTGCATGATAAATTATTAATTATTACTGTTTTGAAATATTTTTCAGGTGTTTTTGATGCATCCAAACAAATGTTCCGAAGTCGGAATTTGAAGAAGTTGTTGGAATTAGTGCTGGCTCTTGGTAACTACATGAACCGAGGTCAGAGGGGTAATGCTGTAGCCTTCAAGATGGTGTCACTGAACAAGATCATCGACACCAAGTCCAGTATTAACAAAAACATGACACTTCTGCACTATATGGTCACAATTGTTGAAAAGAAGGTAAGCTAGCTTTATAAGTTATTAAATGTACCAAAAAGAAAACTTTCAGCCTGTCCTTCTAATTGAGCATTATGTTTTGTAGATGTTTTGTTGGTTGAGACTGTCATATGATATGTGAAATGGTACATGTTCCAATATTTAATATAGCAATGAAAACCAGGGTCCAGTTTTTAAAAAATGGAGAAATTTTGCTCAAAATTGGATAATGTTTTAGCTTGTCTTTTATCTGAGCCTATTAGTTTCAGAGAATTTTATTTATAAAGCTCATTAATTGTGTTTGTTTGTTTTCAGTTTACAGAAGTGTTAAAACTAGAGCAAGATCTTTCTCATGCTAAAGATGCAGCAAAAGTCAAGTATGTATCATTAGTGGAACTTACAAATATAATTTTATGCAGTATTATAGATTATTAAGTTTTACTCTTTATTCTTTTGTTTACATTTGATTTTAAAGCAGTTAAATTTAGTATATAATTAAATTCGAAACAACTATCTTTTTTTAGAAGAGTAAATAATAATAATAATAAAACAACTTACAACTTAATCAAGGCTAGAAGTTTAGCCTAGACTAATCTTCCACAAATGGTCTTGTGGCATTATTAGCCAGACTATGGCTTTCCTAACTTGGTTTTTATATTCTTAACTAATAATATCTACATTTTGCTTACAGTTTTACAGACTTGGATAAGGAAATAAACAGTTTGAAAAATGGGCTTAAAAATATTGAAAAGGTAATTTTTTAATTTTTATTTAATTAAATAAAAAACTTTGGAGTGATGCAATCTTCAGTAGTAGATCCAAGTGGAAGGACGTGAAAATTAACCATCACTTTTGAACCCCCCTCCCCTTTTCAGATATCCACATTTGGACCCACCACTTTTAGAAATCCTGCATCCGCACCTGGTTTTTCTGCTCTGTTACCAACATTATAGAAATTGATGATTTTATACCCCTTTGTGGTGTCATTGCTCTTAATTAATCCTAGAAAACAATGCTTGCATTTGATGTGCTAGGAAGGGACATAGCCAGAATGTTGTATACACATATGCCCTCGCACACATACACCATCTTTCTCTCAATCTCTCTCTGAAGTTTTGCTGGAGGTGGATGGGGGTGCAGTTTTAGACTCTTGTAGATATATGTAGGCTATAGAGAACATATATTTGGAGCTTCTTCTATGCCCATGTTGACAGAGATTTAAGAAACTTATATGTGCCTCTAGTTTAATGGTAAAACTAAATACATGGAATTTGTTTGTAGGAAATGGAATTCTTCAGAAAGCAGCATTATGATCCCCAGGATAAGTTTGTTTCAGTGATGGGAGATTTCTGTACTGTGGCTGCCTACAACTTTTCTGATGTTGAAGAAACCTATGCAGATATGAAACAGAAGGTACTGGAAATTCACACTAATGTAATGCCTGTTTAACTTATTTAATACCTGGACTGACAGAAAGTGAATGGTAAAGTGAACATTTTTCCATTTTAGCCACCACCCTGCAAGCATTCCAAACTTTTTGGGGGTTTTATTTTTGCATAATTATAGATCACATAATCACATTAAAATAATAATATTGGTTCATATTTATAAGTTAATTATATTTTTGTTTCGTTTTTCATTTGTAATATTTGTAATTGTATTGTCACGGTTAATGTCTAGGAAATTTGACCTGTTGGGAGTTATTATGACATCATATTGAACTTGACTTTATAACTGTTTATTTATTTGAATATAACTTGTTGATAAAGGCCATGAAGCCAAAACATGTTTTGAGTGTGTTACCAATTTATTGCAACTCTTTGGAGTTTCCTCCCTTTGGATGACCTTATTTATATAGATCTAAGAATCTATGTGACTTGATGTGTCAGAATGAGCATATGTTTCATGTCCAATACCCGATGGTAAGATAAAAATCAATGTTCTCTAGAGGTGTTGTTAAATAAAACTTTGATGCTGTTTTGCAGTATGAGTCGATGCTGAAGGCATTTGGAGAAGAACCTACAGTGCAGCCAGATGAGTTCTTCGGCATATTTGATACATTCCTTACATCATTCGCAGACGCCAGACAGGAAAATGAAAAAATGAGAAAACAGAAAGAAGATGAGGAAAAAAGATCTAAGATGGAAGAACAGGTTGGATCTTTAGCTTTTATTTATCAAATGTTTTATTATTACTGGTAACATGCACATAGAGTATATCAGGTTTGGTCAGTTCAGAAGATATTTATTTGGTCATAATAATTGACATTGTTAATTACAGTATTGAAAATCAAATCCATAGAGTGCTAATTTCAAGTCTAGTCTGGGAACCAGATAACTCCAGAATTTTGTATAATTGTTAAATAAATGATTTGCTGGGTTGACATTACACATTCATTCATTTCCTAATATTGATGACAGCATCAACATTCATATTTAGATCATATAAAAAGTAGTCAACCAAACTTGGGCCAAAGATATTCTTTTCAATGCATCTCAAAATCAATAATCATATTTGATTTTATAATGAACTTCAATATGGATGAAAAAGAAATTATGAGTGAGAGTAATTTTGACTATAGAGAATAATTAGGGCAAAACATAATTTCATGCTTTTATCACATCTAACTTTGCTATCATGGAGAAGATTCTCTTTGATATTAGTCAAAACAATTTCTCAGCCAAGCCACTAACAGTAACCTTTTTAAGGTTGGAAATGCAGAATCTATTTCAACAGAAGTATTTATGTTTGATTTTTATGTATGTACAAAATACAGAATATCTGTTGACGTAAATATTGTATTTCAGGATGGTTCCCCATGTGTAAGTTTGTGATGGTGGTAGGCATTTTAATTTTCATGAATTGCTTATACTACTGTATTGGTATAATTTTGTTAAAACATTTCTTTTCAATATAAATAATGTACAGGGAAACATTTTAGCTGCAGAATCTGCAGCTAAAATTCACTTTGTACCAAATGTAAATTTGGGTCAGAGGATCATTATTTTCCCTAAAATGGAAGCATTTTTCACAAGATCATGGACAGTCTTAAATCTTCATTAGTATCTTTACCAATTAAAAGTTTCTGGTTCTACACAAGTGTACACATCATTTGAAATATAACAGATGGAGGTGTCTGGGGTTTGCATTAATCTAAGAGCATATTAAATGCCGAGACCAAGGGTATATAATTCCTTTTTTATTACCTAACCAACACATTTTATTTCAATGTCTCATTACCTCCAATCCCCTAGTTATATATTCCTTTCAGTATTTGTGTTCAGTATGTATACGTTTTATTTAAACAGACCGTTACAATTATTCACTTATACATTTTTAGCGAGTATGCAGGAAAGTAAGTTGAGTTTATGCTGCATGAGTTGTGCACAGTTGTTTTCTTTTATCTCTGTAATAGCTGTGTTATTTTTCCAACAATTACAGTGAAACCTGTATATAAAGACTCCATGATATCTACAAACATTATATTATATGCATATTGAAATACATGTTTGAGCATTGCAAGAGGACAAATCTTAGACATTCTTTTACAATACTTCATTATTATTAAGAGAAAACCTATGTTGTTTGCATTTTCTACTAATATTAAACCATTAAAATCACTAAACAATATTACATTTGCAGTTGTTTGATGCATTCTTATTGTAAAATTGTTTTATTTTTTCCCCCCTAAATTATGGAAAATAATTGCAACCACATTTATCTAAATACATTAAACCCCACTGATTTTCCACAACTATTGTACAGACTTCATGCAACATAATTAAATGTGTATTTTAATTCAACATGTTTATAACTAAATATCTGGTAGGATGTTTAATAAAACATGTGGCAGTGTTTCCTGTGATATTGTACCAGATTAAATCCACTGTAACTAAAAAAAACACGAATTTAAGGTATCATCAGTTGGTAGTCATTGTGAAGTCCTTTTTTTGTGTGAACAAATTGTATTTAATACTTTAATGAGACCTATAGTTTAATTAATACAATAAACCTAGTCAAGTATATCAGTTGGAATAGGAACAAATACAAGCCTCATTTACATAGACTACTTTATACCAGATTAGATGATGCATGATAAAACTAGCAATGATATGATCACCTAAACAAAGTATTCCATACTGACATCATCAGCTAGTGATCATTATAACAGTTCATTCTCTACATAAAAGTAATACATGGCATGGAGTATGTGTAAAATGATAATAATAACCAGTAATAATAATTAGAATAAGGCTAAAGTTACTGTTTTCCGAGTTGCCACCATTTATCTGTGGTTACACCACCACTGTTAACCAGAAAATAATGGCTAGATGGTGGTGGATCGTTTTCTCTTTTATACTAACCTGTTAACCACTGGCCTTGGCATGTGGGCTGGCTGCATTCCTGTGACAGAATGCTTCAACCATCACTGGATGTAAGCATGATTTCAAACATGTTATATCATCATTACTATTATCAGTTATCATTAAATCACTGATTTGTTGCATCCAGCTTCAAGTTTACTAAAGATTACAGAGTAGCTGGATTTTCTTTGCTTACAATGAGAATGTTTAATTTTAATAACATAAGATTAAATCCTTGGTGATTATTCAACTTCATTTATTTATATATAGTTTAAAAAAACAAAAACTATTTAAAAAAAACGATAATATACCAGTATATTTAATCGTAATTCCATTTGTTAGAAATCATTACAAACTATTTTTTAATTTTGCAGTTCTTTAATTGAGTTCCAGATGGACAGCAGAAAGTTTATTAATAATTTCTAATAGAATGTTAGCAAATTTACTATTTTTATCTATAAATTATAAACCCTTGTTCAAGCAAACGTTTCAGTATTAGTAATACTGAATTTGGTAAATATGTATAGTTAAATAACCACTCAAATGTAAGTTCTGTACTTTCTTTTATTTTCAGTTGAAAAAGGAAAGAGAGAAACGTTTATTGCTGAGAAGAGGAAGTAGCAATACTGAGAAGAAAGATGGAAAAATCAGTGTCGTTACAATAGAGAATGGAGAGAAAGGTAAAAAGAAAATGACTTCTTTTCCCACTTTTCAATGAATTTAAATCATTACAAAATGTTCTATTTCAGTATAGAAAAATATTTGTGTGATAACATTTGTAACCAAATTTCTGACCATATGTTCCATATTACACAAAAATAAAAATAAAAGAACACTATGAAGTTTACCTAGAGAATAAGTAATTCATGACTGGCTTTATCCTCAGAAGTCAGATCGATCCTTCTCAGTGGACCCATATGCAGTTTGGGCTATATTCCGTTCCAACCAGTGGTCCACAACTAGTTTATGAAAAGCCATGGTATGTGCTGTCCTGTCTATAGGACGGTGCATATAAAAGACCCCTTGCTGCTTATCGCAAAGAGTAGCCAATGTGGCGGCAGCGGGTTTCCTCTAAATACATATGTCAGATTGACCATATGATTGACGTCCAATAGCCGCTGATAAGATTAAAAATCAATGTGCTCTAGAGGCGTCGTTAAATAAAACAAACTTTACTTATTTCTAATCAAGGTTCATATACCAAAGGCTGTGGTGTGTGCTGTCCTGTTAGTGGGAAAGGGCATATAAAAAGAAACATTTCTCCTAATTGAATAACATGCTAGTACTGTAGTGGTTATGCTATAGGACTCCCAGTTGGTAGGTCCAGGGATCAAATCTCACTTGAGGCAAGGGATTTGTTTCTTGAATCCAGCTGGAACAGTGTGAATGCTCAGCAAGGCTCAGTGGGTAGGTGTGCATGCCCTGTCTGTGGGATAGTGCAAATAAAAGATCCCTTGCTTCTTGTCAGTAAGAGTAGCCATATTAGGTTTTGTATTTCTTACTAGCAATAACCTCTGTCCTGGATAGACAGCACTGAAAGATGAATTGTGTGCCCAGCACAGCACGGTTGAACCGTAAGCCTCCATGTTTAATAAAAAACACAATTCATAAATTCGACTCATGTTTCACACCTAATACACACTGTTTAAACAATGTGCTGGGGTGTATTTAATAGTCCTTTTTAACTTGGTCAGAAATATCTTCATCTGTAAAGCCTTCAGAGCATATTCATTTTTATCTTATCATTGGCTATTGGACGCCAATCATATGATCATTCTGAGATACTGTTTAGATGAAACCTATTGCCGCAACATATTTTCCGATAAGCAGCAAGGA
The DNA here is from genome assembly GCA_032355785.1 of Symmetromphalus regularis. NCBI lineage: Eukaryota > Metazoa > Mollusca > Gastropoda > Neomphalida > Neomphalidae > Symmetromphalus > Symmetromphalus regularis. The sequence continues at coordinate 7,748 of JAULBS010142157.1, read as the reverse complement.
GTCTTTTATATGCACTGTACCACAGACAGGACAGCACAAACCATGGCCTTTGATGAACCAGTTGTGGACCACTGGTTAAAATGGAAAATAGCCCAAACTGTGAATGGGTCCACTGAGAAGTATCGTTTAGATGACTGACCACCTCACAAGTGGACACGTTATTGTTTGAGCTACATCCCGCTCCTGGAGTTTTGTCTTAGAAGTATCTTCATCTGTTAATTGTACAAACAGTGATGATGATAAAAACATAGCATTCTCACAGACAATATTTTTTTCCCATGTAACTGAGAATAAATATGGTTTTCAAGAATTGTGACAATGGGGTCAGTTTTTAATAAATCTTGATTCACATTTCCTGTGATGACAGTGGGATCAGAAAACTGCTGGGACAAAACACTGAGCGTTAAAAGCTGAAATAACTTAATGAATATTTTAGTTAACTTTTCAAAATCTCTGGCAATAATTTAGTTTACCAGCTGTGAAGTTGATAATCAGGTTTCATACACATAAGCTCAGCTGTCTTTTTGACAAATTACTATCCACACACATTTTTATTTCATTAGGCTATATTGTTATAGGTGGTTTTGAGGCTATTTTTTGTATTCTCTAACCAGTGCCAACCAACTGATATATCAAAAGCCATGGTATGTGCTGTTCTGTTTCATCAAATGAAAGATCTTTTTGACAAATTGCTATCTACACACATTTTTATTTCATTAGGTTACATTGTTATAGGTGGTTTTGAGGCTATTTTTTGTATTCTCTAACCAGTGCCAATCAACTGATATATCAAAAGCCATGTGCTGTTCTGTCTGGGGAAAATGCACATGAACAAACTAACAAGGTAATATATAATTATCAATGGCAGGTAAACTAACAAGGTAATATATAATTAACATGGGCAGGTAAACTAACAAGATAATATATAATTATCATGGGCAGGTAAACTAACAAGGTAATATATAACTATCATGGGCAGGTAAACTAACAAGGTAATATATAGTTATCAAGATAAACTGACAAGGTAAGGATCATTAGTAAACTAACAAGGTAATATTTAATTATCATGGGCAGGTAAACTAACAAGGTAATATATAATTATTGTGGGTAGGTAAACTAACAAGGTAATTATCATTGGTAAACTAACAAGGTAATATATAATTATCATGGGCAGGTAAACTAACAAGGTAATATATAATTAACATGAACAGGTGAACTAACAAGATAATATATAATTATCATGGGCAGGTAAACTAATACGGTAATATATTATGGGCAGGTAAACTAACAAGGTAATAATTATCAATGGCAGGTAAACTAACAAGGTAATATATAATTATTGTGGGCAGGTAAACTAACAAGGTAATTATCATTGGTAAACTAACAAGGTAATATATAATTATCATGAGTAGGTAAACTAACTAGGTGATATAACTAACAACAAGGCTGACTTGGTAATAAAGTGTAAAGAGTTAAGCAAACCATCTATAACAGGACACGCAAGAAGAAAACTTATTGAAGTGGGGTCACAGAAAGAATTCTCTCAGACACAGACTAATGAGCGTGACGTTTAATGGAGAAAAACAGCCATTCTGCAGGTGCTAAATGAGCCACAATAGACTGTTCACTTCAAACTGATCTATGGTTCTTCTCATACAAAGTTCACTTTTAAATGCTTCTTACAACATCAAAGCAGCACTACTTGTTATGGGTGTCAAATAACAGGTGAACACAACATACATAATGAGGTTTGTCCTTGTATGTAGATATTTAATGTTACGTTATGTTATGTTAAATTTGGTTTACAGGTCAATTTCCATTTACAGTGGGGCAATTAAATTCTTCAAAAGCATTTGTCAAAAGTCAGACTAATGAGAAAAAAATGTTCTGGTAATAAAATAGGACTTTCTTCTTTTTATATAAGCAACAAATAGTTATAAATACCGGTTCCGGTAGTGCAGTGGTTAAGCTATTGGACTCACGGCTGGTAGGTACTGAGATCAAATCTCAGTCAAGCCATGGGATTTTGAATCTCAGTATTGGTTCTAACCCAGAGTTAGTGTTCTGCAAGATTCAATGGATAGGTGTATACCACTTACACTGACCAGTGGTCCACAACTGGTTTACCAAAGGCTGTGGTATGTGCTATCCTGTCTGTGGGAATGTGCATATAAAAGATCCCTTGCTGATTATCGATAAGAGTAGCCACATTAGTGTGATGGCAGTGAATTTTGTCTCTTCTACTAACATAACCTCTGTCCTAGACAGCACAGGAAGATGAGTTGTGTGCCCAGGACAGCATGCTTGAACCTTAATTGGATATAAGCACAAAAATACATGTACAGGTAACTTCAACCAACCAACCGGTTATAAATAACAAATTCTGTAAAGTTTGGTATGTAAACATTCCATCAAGGTCATGAGAGAAATTTCTGCTTGTCTGTTTGGATGCTACATCATAACATCAAACAACATTATTCAAAAACAAATGGTTACATCAAAGTCAAAATCCATCTGTTCCACTCTTATCTAAAATAGGGCAAGAATTGCTTGTAGTAAAACAATGATTAAAAATAGAACCGGAACTAATGTTAGAACATAATGTCCCCCATAGATAATCCAACCTGACATTCAAGACTTTCAAATGACTTGGTAATGGGAGGTGGGGTCTGGTTATGACATAATGAGGACATATAAGTATGTGTGCTATGGTTACCGGTTGCAATATTTCTCACAATACAACAGTATTGCTATATATAATCTTATGAAGATGGTGATTTCCACAGCAAAACAACAGAAGCGTTTATATATTCAGTTCAGTAATGTTACAAATTGGCAGACATTTTAATTAACATTTTAAAATATTTTAATAAAATACAAAACTTCAGAAATTGAAAAAAAAAAATTTAAGTCTTTATTTCCCATGAAAATACTGGACTTAACAAATTTCAGAAACATTAAATTAACAAAATTTATAAAACTCAAGAAATGTTTAAAAATTAATTGCAATCATTTTGATATTTAAGTTGATCCAGGGGGTTTATGGTGTCTTGCCACTCCCCCTCCCCCACTGACTTTGGCATTTCATTATAATTTCTTTGTAAGCTAACTTTGGAACCTCTTCTTTACAAAATTTCTGCTTTCGCCCCTGTAATAAATTTAAAATATTCTTGAGAACCTTTGCACTTACTTTGAAAATAATTCTTTAAAAACTGTGAAAGATATAAAGTAAAGTTGATGAGAGGATTGATGATAGCTGAAGTGACAAATGTGTATCGGAAAAGATCTGATAACTATCCTCACACAGAAATGAGAAACAATATTTCAGTAAGATTGAGACGATTAAATATCACCACTACATGTATATATTACAAAACTCAACCTCCTCAAAACTGATGAACTAAACACCAGTTTCCCACTAATATCCTGTGTATATCTACTAGCACATGGACATATTCAGGAATTTTGAAAGAGGAGGGGGAACAAAACCAACTGTTGAGATCTAAGATTAATGGTATATACATGTACATGTATGTAAGCAAAGAGGAAAGAGATTTTTATTTTTTTAAGCACTTGCTCTAATACTTATTGTGATACACATTCCACATACATGTAGCTTATTCATTTAGTCCAAACAAAATAAATTGTTAGTGTCTGGGCATCCAACCCTGTGTGACCAGAATAAGGAATTGACCCTAATCTATTTATTCCACTTTTAACTGGTACATTGTAGACAAGATGGTCAAAAAAAAAATATTGTTTAAAAATGTCTTTCTTACCCTTTATTACCCATATGGCTCAACATATCTTGGAACATAACAAAGTATTATGTCCTAGTACTACATCATATTGGTACATAACAATTTTGACATCATACGACATCATATTATTTAACATAGTTTGTTTCCAAAAAAGGAAAACGATTGGTTTTATTTTTGTTGTTGTTTGTTTTTTGTTTTTCATATTTAACTTTAAATTGATAATGGGTAATAAATAGGATATTAAACTCGCTTCGTGATTACATGAAACCCTGAGATATAACTGTATTTTGGAAAATAACTAAAGCTAAAGCTCGTGACAACTGAAAATTATTTCACTCGGGACATAAACATGATACGAAATGGAAACTCGTTTAATATCCTATAAATATCTCAACCCTATTGTTGAACAAACAATGTACTGGTTTGTTGTTAAGCAACCTTTTTATTCTAGATCAATGTCAGGTTTTTGCTAGAATTTCATCCACACTGTCTTGATGGCACTTTAATTTTTCACACAAAAACAGAGTACTGTTTAAAGAATGAATATTAATCTATTTAAAGAGTGATTGTGATATTTCCAGGTGGTGATGATGTTCAGCAGCTGTGTGAGGCAGGAGAGGAAGAGTTTCTTGAAATCATGGCTCTAGTCGGCATGGCATCGAAACCTCTACATGTACGACGACTGCAAAAAGCTCTTCAAGACTGGGTTCAAAACCCCCAAGACGGTGAGCACATGCACACAGAATGTTACAGTTAATTGTTTATTTTTTTTGCTATCTCCTCCACTCCACTAGAACAAAAATAATTATAGAATATCACAGTTAATTGTTTATTTTTTTAACTACATGTATCTCCCCCACTCCACACTAAATATCACAGAATGCACTATAAACAATGCATAGATTTGTATAATATCATTACCGTATTCGACCATTTAAACGCATAGTGCGCACAGAATATCACAGTTAATTGTTTATTTTTTTTAACTATCTCCCCCACTCCACTAGTACAAAAATAATTATAGAATATCACAGAATGCACTATAAACAATGCATAGATTTGTATAATATCATTACCATATTCGACCATTTAAGCGCATAGAGAGGTAAAAAAAATTCCTGTATTTGTTGTTCGTTTAAGCGCACATGTCAAGGAAGACGTAAAAAAAATCTTCCTTTCCTGTTAAAAGTTGCAAAATGAACGGGATTTCGAAGGTGATTCAGCTTTTGATGTTTACGTTTTTTTAATCTCGTAATCCAGAGACATGTTCACGTTGCTCGGGAGCCACGAGACAAGGGTGTTTGTGCTTAATAGGGCATGTGTGTTTAAATGGTCGAATACGGTATACCTTTTATACCCATCAGTTTTATGTTTTAGTTCATATTGTTGAAAAGGTCTGTATTATAGAGACGAAATGTCGAATTTTATCAAAATAATTTTTTTTTTTTTTTATTTTTTATAGAAATGGATGGTTTTATGACAAAATACTTTTTTTTATATATTACAATAAATGTAAAATCTTTGCATACATTACATGGTTCAGTAAGCCTCGATGGTCGACTGATAGAACATTGGACCCTCAAGCTGAAAACTGGGGTTCAGAAGCTGTTAGAGGCTGCTTATTACAAATAATTTCATAAAAACAGTACATTTCGTAAAATCTTCACGTTTTATAAAATGTGTTGATGTTTTTAATAAAAAAAATTGCCTTTTGTCGCATTTCGTAAAACCACTGTGCATGAATCGTAAAATTGTATGCCTCGATTTGAAAACTGACCGACCGAATTTGACAAAATGCCCAATTTTTTATAAAAAACATCAGATTTTATGAAATGCGCTGTTTTTATGAAACTATTTTTAACACTGCTTAAGAGAGATTTAACTGTATCTGTATATTTTATCACAGTGAATGTTTGTGTGTTTTTTAGCATCATTCCAAGGCTCGGGTCTGTCAGCGAACCCAGCTCCCGGCAGCATCACCGCCGTCGCACGTGACCAGCTCCAGGCCCTCGGCTACTCTTTACATTCCACTCCTCCCGCTTCCGTTGTTAACGCCACATCGTGGAGCCCCCAGTCTCCTCAACCTAGTGTGAGCCCCATACCACGTGACACCCGTAGTCCTTCATCAAACTCTCCACAGCAAAATGACGTCAAAGATATCAGCATGATAGTGAGTCATGTAACCTTGGTTACTGTTCATAACTAATCTAAAATTATTAAGAAAAAAAAGAGAAAAAAAATTGCTATAAAAATAAATTGCAAAACATCATTGTGGTTTACTTGTTAAATATTTACTGGTTTGAAAGTATTTTTTATCTATAAATCCTCCCAGAAAATGTTAAAAGTTTTACATTTCTGTAGAAGCCTTATTTACATAATTATAATCTAAAAGCAATGACATTTACATACCTCATTATTTACTTCAGTAGTTGAATTCCTTTTACTTAGTCTCAAAGTTGAATGAATTTGTGTTTTAAAATGTTCATAACTCTTAAAATATGGAATATTTAAAAATGGTTTGCAGTTTTAAAAAGTTGACCTCACAGGCTTTTTGCAAGTATATAAATCTCCATTTCTTAAATTTTGCCAGAGTGGCTCCAAAATGTTTGCATAAAAATACATGATTTGAATCAATCTAGGAATTAAAAAATTAAATATGGAACTTCACTTAATGACATTCTTGATAATAGCATATTCCTGTTATTTGCATAATATTCCGCTGTGTGGAACCAATAATATGTAAATATATACAAAGAATTTCTTTGTAATGTCTGGTTAATTGCATAAGAAAATGAAGAAAAGTACCAAGAACCATTGCAGATCTTAACATTTTTATCAAATAATTACGAATTAAAAAAGAATAGTAACATGATTTTAAATGGGAATTTCGTATAAAGGAATAATCCTGTTAATTGCATAAAATATTTGAGCAGGATGTAGCTCAAATGGTAGAGTGTCACCCCGTGATTCGGTTGGTCGTCAGATCGATCCTTCCCAGTGGACCCATTTGCAGTTTGGGCTATTTTCCGTTCCAGTCAGTTGTCCACAATTGGTTCACCAAAGGCCGTTGTATGTGCTGTCCTGTGTATGGGATAGTGAATATAAAAGACCCTTTGCTGCTTATCAGAAACAGTAGCCTATGTGGCGGCAGCAGGTTTCCTCTAAATACATATGTCAGAATAACCATATGTTGACGTCCAATAACTGATGATAAAATATAAATCAATGTGTTCTAGAGGCATCGTTAAATAAAACAAACTTTACTTTGCATAAAATATGTGGGCAAAATGTCTATGTAATTAAGAGGATTCTACTGTAATAAATGAACATGTTTTGTTTAGGATGACTACAACCAGAGTGTGTGCGGGTACTCCCTTGCTGCTACGAGCCAACATTCCCCGTCCCCAGTTTCAGGGGTCATGTGTCCGCCAGTTCTGATGGAGAGCCAGATCAACGCTATCGCTATTGCTGCCGAGAAGCTTGCCAAAGAGTTGCCTCCCTTTGAACCTAAAGAGCTCAACATGAAAAAACAGATAAACAGAGATATACAGGTAACTATAAAAAGACATATTGTTGCTAATAGTTACGAGATCTATCTTAATCAGATCTTAGTATTTGAAAAATCCAGGCGAGTGATAGATCACATGTCTGAAAATGCTTAGGTGAGTGATAAATTGCATGCCTGAAACGACTTACACGAGTGAGAAATCACCATGTTGTTTAATTAAATTTTGTCCATCTACATTGGAAAACTTCGTTTGATATGATATCGAAACAACTCAGCTATTTTACGAATTATACCGATACAACGAAATTGGCCAAGGTTTACCGAATGTCTTGATTAATACCACAAATGGAAATGATCGAGGATGACCAAATGGAATTGTAACAGACTGATCAAATGTTGTATGGATACCCAATTAGCATAGCAAAGAAGATAACAGTTATTTGTTTTTCCTTTTGAAAAATCATAGATATGATGAGTTA
>JAULBS010142146.1:0-12655 GCA_032355785.1 Symmetromphalus regularis | reverse complement strand
CAGTTGTGGACCACTGGTTGGAATGGAAAATAGCCCAAACTGCAAATGGGTCCACTGAGAAGGATCGATCTGATGACAGGCCTGTTCACAGTGGACACTCTACCATTTGAACTACATCCCGCTGCCCATATTCATGATCATTGCATTTGCAATTTATTGGTTTTAAGTTTCAGCTAAATACATGTACAACCCCTGCAATTAAGAAACCGTCCACAGCTAAATAAATGCTGTGGAGAAATAGTGTCCACAGCATTTTCCATAGCAATTTTTGCGTAAAGTATACTTTATTATTAATAATAAGAAAAAATTACATTTGAAAAAACAAATTTAGTCCATGGCAAACAAAAGTGGCACAAAGAATGAAAATCTCTGCGGAAATCTTGATGGTATTGCCAATTGCAGCGGGCAATTTCAGGGGTTGTATATATAGAGAAGAAAGTAAAATAGGAGTGATGGAGATTTATATACTAATTTAAAAATATATTAAAATATATGTAAGACAGAGTTAAATTAACAACAGAATACCTCTCCGATGTTGATATCAAACCAGAGATCTGCCTCCTCATTCTCCTCCATGAAGCGCAGTTTCTGACGTGAACAGTTGATGATGAGGAAAAATGGCAAGATAGTGATGATTTTTGTCAACTTCAGATTCGACATCTGGCTCTGAACCATGAACTGTGAAACATTTTAAACTTTCATTATTACCCATAAGAAAAATTGTCCCTGTTATAAGATTATCATATGAATAATGAAAGTGATAGGGACAATTTTTTTTAATTACAATGAAAAGAACCAATACAGAGTTGAAAACTTAATTAAAGAGGTTGCTGTAAATAAATAAAGGTTTGTAAGTTTATTTTAACAGAAGATGAGAGTTGTTCCTAATTAAAAAGATTGGACTTTCCAGTCACTTTTCATGCCTTGTATTTCCTCACTTAAGATTTCAGATTAACTCATTAAATATATATGTGTATGCAGGGCTTGTGGAGTGCATTTGAAAGTGGCAGGAGGGCCACTGAAAAGTAAGTGACCGACGGGCAGCAGGATACCGGCAGGAAGCCCCTCATACTTCAAAAACTGCAGATTTTGGCTATTTTGTCACTGATTCAGAAAAAGGTTTAATTCAGCAAAAATAAAACTTCAGAGATTTTTTTTATTAGTTATTTCCCAAAAAGTGTCCCACCAACATCTACTCTACGGTGCTGGGTATGTATTTTTGTAAAACCTGAATACCCATGTATTAACTTAAATCTGTTTTAATAACTGCAATATTAATTTCTCTATCTAGTGGATGCTTGTATGGAAACAAAAACAATAAAATCCCAGTTATTGAAAGAAAAAGACAAAAATATTCAATGTCAAAGACATACCATGTACTTCTGTTGTCTTTCCTTCTCATGACAAACAACAACACCACTGCTTGCTACCGTATCCAGAGAAAATGACTGTGACCACTTTGACTCATACACCCGCAACCTTGTCTGTAAAACAGAGAACATATACCATTGGAAATTCATATCAGTATTCATAAACTACTATAACAGAAATATTTACACATAATATTATTTAAAAAAATATATATTTAATACTATATCTCTTGATAAATAATAGAAATACACAAAAAACTTCCATTAAAAAAATCAAAACATTAAAAATATTAATTATTATGTATCATATAATATCTGAACATAGTGCTTGATTAAAAACAACAGCAGAAGGTACATCAGTGTCGCATATCAAACTATTATTTTCCACATAGATATGTTTGAAACCAACAAGGTGAAAAGTAAAGTTTATTTTATTTAATAATGCCTCTAGAGCATATTGATTTTTATCTTATCATCAGCTATTGGATCCATATGGTCATTCTGACATATGTCTTTAGAGGAAACACGCTGCTGCCACATAGGCTACTCCTTCCAATAAGCAGCAAGGGGTCTTTTATAAGCACTGTCCCACAGCCAGTACATACCACAGCCGTTGATAAACTAGTTGTGGACCACTGGCTGGAACGGAAAATAGCCCAAACTGCAAATGGGTCCAATGAGAAGGATCGATCTGACGACCGACCAGTTCACAGGCAGACACTCTACCATTTGAGCTAGATCCCACTCACCAACAAGGGGGATGAAAGGTTTAGTTATTCTAGAGGATGTGGTCAGTGGGTGCATGGCATAACCAATGCATGCCCAACAATGATTTTTATTTATTTTCTATGGCTTCCAAAGTTGATGGAATACACTCCTATCCAGTGTTCCCCTTGGATATGCTCCTGAACTGTTTACCACATAAGATGAAAAATAGTAAAATCACAGTAAAAAAAATAGTAACTTCAAAAATAAATAATAAAATAAATTTCCACTTCTTTGCCATTTTTGTTTTCTCTCCGGAAATAATGTCAACTGGAAATACCCTCATCTGAGCGGTGTTAAGACCACAAAATATATATACTTTTTTTAAATCATAATTTCGACCAGGCCGGCATTCAATTGTAAAAAGTATATGAATATCGTACATTTTAAGCCAGAATCTTAAGAGTAAACAGGTCTGATTCTCCTGAAGAATTAAAAATACTGGTACCTTTTTCCTTTTATACTTCTTGAACCTGAAGAGAACAGGATTTGACACAGGGGCACACTCAAACACAGCATCAGAAATAGAGCCCTGAAATTCATACATTTACAAAACAAATTAAATTAAATAACAATATATTACTTAAAACGTGTTCAGTAAAAATAAAACAAATATTATTATTGAAAAGTAATTTTTTTATTTAAATGAAAGTGAAGTAAAATATTCACGTCAGCACAAATATAAAGTTTCATAAAAATTGGGCAGTCCTAGCTCTAAGCAAATATAGACTCTAATGTTCCTAAACTAAGCTTTTGAATCTCATAACCACAGTTTATACAGCAAGTAATGTAATAATGAAATATTAAATTACATCAAACAATTTTCTTTTCCAAATTCCAATTTTGGAGCTTGAAAAAAATAATGAAAATATTTATTAAAATATCTAAAAAAGTTATTAGTGTCAGCCTCTTTTTCTAGATGTCATAAGGGTCAGGGTTTATCATTTGTTTAGGTTTTGCATGTTATTTTTCATTGAAAAGCACCTGGTTATCAAACATACCCTAATTTGCAATGGAAGCTCTGTTTTGTTGACAATCCAGTATGGAGAATATATGTACAAATCCAGAGCCTGCGAACTGTCGGCATGAATACTTAGACTCAAGTACTTGTTCACATTCTCAATGTCAATATCAGTTTCCATGGTAATGGCCTTGAACTCTTCCAAATCTGAAGAAATGTCCAAACTTCCTCTCCAGTCACATCCTAGATAGTCACTGATCTATAAGAAAGGAACAAACTTTGACAAATTGTAGAACTTATTTTATTTTCACAAGTGTCAAAAACACAATATATTTTAATACATTTTAATTTACATATACTGAACAGTAAAAGAAATGCAAATTTAATTTACAATGTTTGACTGAATAAAAATTAACAATAACTTGATGTTGGCTGTTTTGCTTATTGAAGGCATGTGCAGGGAAGTTTAAAGTGTGCGCAGCATGAGTTTTATGAATTTGTTTCTAATTTGATTGAACTGGATCTGATCAAACATGCATTTCTTTTGCTGTTCAATATATATTTCTGAACATAATTACTCCATTTCAACTCAATAAAATATTATTTAATTTTTGTTGCAAATTATTAAATTACAGTATTCCTTGTTTAACTCACTGGCATAGCAAAAGGAAGTAAATAAGGCATTTTTAATTTTTGCAGATGTAAACAATATTTAACGAACGCAGTTATGGTTGGTTGGTAGTTTTTTATTTTGTGTGCTTATATCCAATTAAGGTGGGCACACAACTCAGATTCCTGTGCTGTAAGTTAGTGTTAGTAGTAGACATTAAACCCGCTACTGCAACACTAATGCAGCTACTCTTATCTATAAGCAGCAAGGAATCTTTTATAAGCACTATCCCACAGAAAGGATAACACATACCACGGTCTTTGATAAACCAGTCATGGACCACTTGTCAGTGTGAGTGGTATACAGCTACCTACTGAGACTTGTGGAGCACAGGATTGGAGCCTGTATCAAGATTTAAAATCCAAAGCCTCGACTGAGATTTGATCTAAGTAACTACCAGCATCGAGACTGATAGCTTAACCACTGTGCCACTGATATCAGAAAATCAGTTATAAAAAGTGCATGCCACCACCACCCCTTCAGAAAAGAAAATCCAATATCCTAACAATACCTTCAACTTAAGAGAAATCTATTTACATTTACTATTATAAAATGTTATTAGATAAATTCCTTACTGAAATGAGCAGCCTGTATGTCTTGTGAAGGTCAACTGTGTAGAGTGGAGTGCTCTCCCCATGAGTCAGACTACTTGATGATCCAGTTCCCTAAATATTATTATTATTGTTATTAAAACATCCAATATTCCAATATCCTTAAACAGGTAGAATTTCAAAAACAAATTGTGAAAAGATAATGGTAAAACTGGCTGAATTTGTAACCTGAATTAAGAAACTATATTTGAGTCACTATTGTATTGTAACAAATAAAATAATATTCTCTTACTACCATTGGTTATCAAGAAATGCAGTACAATTATTCTTTTATTTTTTCTCAGCTATACCTTTGTTCACCTAATTATACAAAAAACACACAATTAACCTTTATGTTTTTAATTTAATTTAATTTATTTGCTTGATATAGGTTTATTAATATACACTTTTCGTTCAATAGCATTATATAATTCACTCATAAGCAATGAAATGTCCAAGGAAACATGTGTGTTAATTTTTGTACTTACTTCTAAAGAAAACTGTAAATCATAGGGCAAGTAGTTGTGAAGTGTGACTGGAGCAAACAGAGAAATTGTGTGGTACGGAATTGTTCTGGGAACAGTTTGAGTTGGATTAAGAGGAATTCCTTCCTTGCAGAGAACCTGTAAAAAAGAAAAGATTTTAAATAATCTCCATATTATTAAATACAATCCAATTATCTTTATGCTAACCTTTTGGAAAACATCCAGTACTATCACTATTAAAACAGTGATTCATGGGTAGTCTTCACAGTTTTGTCTATGCTTCCATTGGACGACCATTTGCAAATATATGTGACAATGGCTGAGAAAAGGGTACAGATGGGTACAAAATTATTGTAGTGCATTTACTGTCAATTTACATTAAGAAGATCAAATTAAAAGAATATATTTCCATATACAAGAGGATATAAAAATTAATGAAACCCACCTTGAAGTTGAAAGACTTTTTTTCTTCATTCTGAGACTGACACACAAAGTATTTAGACTTCTCCTTTGCCTGGATCAGATCTTGCCACCAGAGGGGGTTATATGTCGGCTCATAGCTAAAACACAGAAATATAACAATATAGATCATTTAGCCATCTTCTTACAATTGGACATCAAATATATGGTCATTCTGACATTTATTTTTACAGGAAACCTGCTGATGCCACATAGGCTACTCTTTCTGATAAGCAGCAAGGCAACTTTTATATGCACTTTTCCACAGACATGACAGCACATACCATGGCCTTTGATGAACCAGTTGTGGACCACTGTTTGAAACGGAAAATAGCCCAAACTGCTAACTGAAGATTATACCAGCCAAACAGATAAAAAACCTTTCAGATATAATTATGGTTCTGCAATATAAACAGCTTTTAAAATAAACATAAAATTTACAGAATTTGAATTTACAAACCTTTTGATTCTATTATTTTACTTACTTCAAGTCTGACGGAGAAATATAGAGCTTGCAGTGAAATGCAACAAACAAAGGGAGGTAATACAGCTCTTGCTGTGGAACTGTTGCCAGTTTTGAGAATTCTGCTGTGCCAGCTAATGACTCCATAGCTCGATACTTCTTGAGATCTTCAGTTTTGCAGAAAACATCTACAGACATTGTCAGATTGTTCTTCAGCTGTTAACAAAGACAGAAAATCAGGAAATAAATAAAATATCCTAAATACAGTGACAGATTAACCTAGAAGCAAAAGCAGCACTTGCTATGGATCTCACACGAAAGGTGTTTACTAAAATGTCAGGCATATTTGTCATATTATCTGGCTGTATAGCAAATGAGAAAACTGAATTACTTATGTTTTAATTTATGTTTTAATATTCAGGGGAATTTATTTTATGAGGGCATCTTTTTAAAATATGCAGCATGCCCCAAACTAGCTTAATCCAGCACTGGGTAAATAAAAAAATGGTGTAAAATATACAGCACTTGTAAGAAATACTAATGGTTACTACTATTAGAACAGGTATGTGAATTTCTGTTCGATGTTTGCGCAACCCAACCTGTAATATGGTTTGAAGAAAGACTACAGTTGAGGAAAATCAAAATAAATTTTAATGTTTCATATTTCAGAACAGTCAACATAAACTGATATTATCTGATATTTTTTAAAATGTGATGGTAGAATGACTACATATAGAAGATCAAGTAACTTCCTATAAAGAAAACAAAACTGCATTACAATGTTTGCTATGTCATATTCAACCAAACAAATGCATGTAATCAATATTTATTTCATAAACCAAACAACATTCTTGGCAGAAATTTTGGAATTAGACAACCACACCATTTAGGAGGAATGTTTGCTGCCAATGGACCATTACTGTGACCACCCCTGAAACAAAAACATTTCAACATGCATACTTTCTTTTTGGTTGAGTATATTATAAGAGATAATGTTTACAATACTTAAAGTTGAAGTACATACCTGCAGTGGTGAAAATATCTTGATGATTTTGCTTCCATGCCACATGTCAATGTCCAAAACCATACAGTAACGAGTATTGTTCTGTAAACAAGCACAATGAACGAAATAAATCAGTGAAAATTAAAACATTTTAAAATATATTTTCAAAACGTTTTTCATACATTGCATTTTCATTGAGGCCATGATATGCTAATTGATCATACTTTAATAGTTTGTATGTTTTATCCTATCACATGTATTTTTTGAGGTCATAATAAGCTAACTTATCATAACAGTTTGTATGTTTTCAACTACCACATTTAAATATAAATTAATGAAATGCTGATATTCTGAAAAATGGAAGGCATGATAAGTGAAACAGTGTACAGATGGTTTTTTAAAATAAATTATAAAGGGCATGATACATTTTGAAACAGTTTATAGAATATTGCAGAATTCTGAAACAGTACAAAGAGCAGTATAAAAGTATGAAAAATTATTAAGAGAACATAATAAGAATTCTGAGATCTTAATTACTGTTAATTCTTACTGGTAAGAAGAAAAGTAAATTTCTAAAAATAAATTTCATTGTTATAAACAATCTTAATAATAAACAAACGCAACACAATAAACAATTCATTTTAAAAACAAATATATATACAAACATATATTATAAATGTCATGTGTCAAACATTTTTTCATGCTATAATTTAACAGACAAAACATAAACATTTAAATAAACAACATACTAATGTTTCTCACAGATCCTATCACATATAAAAATTAATAGATCTTAAATTGTAAATAAAAGACCATAAAGTGAGGAGACATAACAAGTATTTCAGATAACAATTATTTAGAGAGAAATAAAAACAGATTTACACAGAAAAATACCACAGATATTAATTACCAAATATACCATTCTAACATTAAAAAATGTAGCTACAGAAGTGAAGGTTATAAAAACAGAACAAGAAAATACTCATTCTCATAGTTTATACATAATTTCAACCTGTTTCCTATTCCAATACTTCTAAGATTAATTTCAGAGATTAATGTAAAAATCAGATTCATAGAGGTGTAACAGTAGATAATCTCAGATAAAATGTGCGAGATCAGACAGTTTTCTATTGCTACAAGCTATCTTAAACCATAAAAAATCGAGATTAGATAGATGTTTAGAGAGTGCATTAATAAGAAATATTCAGTTTTAACAAATTAAAGATTTTAAATAGAAACCATAAACAACTATATTAACTGACACCAAAAAACAAGCTGAAATAAGGTCTATAAATTACAACACAAAGGATTAACAAAATAAACTGCTTCTTGATGGATGATCTGTATTACAGCCATGGGCGTAAATCCCGGGGGGACACTTTTTGGATGGGAGGGATGACTATATAATTATCCCCTTCACTTTTTGCTTTGAAAAACTGGAATTAAAATGCCTAAATAATAATTTTTACTAATATTTCTCTTTATTGTATAAATGTAACACTTACCCATGTTGTCTTAGTGCAAATATAGTCATACTGAAGTACACAAGGGGTCTATAATGGAGTCAAACCCAGGGGAGGGTGGGGGGGACAGGAAGACAGTGGGATGGTCCGTCCACCCCACTTTTTGGACGGGAGGATGTTTCGTCCACCCCAACTTTCACGAACAGATTTTTGCCCTTGATTACAGCAATGTTTACACATGTAGGACTTATCCTTTAAGTATAAGATCCTGGATGCAGGCCCAATACCTTTTTTTCCAGTTTAAATCTTTATAATGTAAATAAACAAAATGTTCAACTAATATCTCTGCACAAGGCAAATTTCAAAGGATATATAACTGAAACTTATAAATCAGTCAAGTTATGAAACCAAATGTTCACAAAAGATGAAACTTTCCTGTAAGAAACCTTTCATAATTATTCATTTGAAATCTGGCTCTATAAACAAATGTATGGAAACAAATATATTGAAACCATGATGGCATGCACTTATAAATTAGTCAAGTTATGAAACCAAGTGTTCACAAAAGATGAAACTTTCCTGTAAGAGTAGTGACACCTTTTATAATTATTCATTTTGAAATCTGGCTCCATAAACAAACGTACGGTAGTATAACCATGCCAGGACAGAGGGGTTCCAAATGGGCCAGTTGGCATGGGCTTACAATTTTGAGGGGACCATCTCCCTCTGGTATTTAGCATTGATTACAAAAATATTTAATGAGCAGTTTGAAATGAAGGAGTCTATATTTCCCATCTGGCCTGGGCCTATTACCAGCTTTGCAGAAGCATTTGTATAAGACAACCCTAATCTCATCTCCATAAAAATGTCTCTTTCAGTATAATCCTGGATAAGTTAAAACCCAAAATATAGGAAATGTACAGCAATTCAGTTGACCACCATCAGAGAAGCAACTTATTTAGTTTTTCCGAGGTCATGCAGTAACTGTTTAAACAAAACATCATACCTCCAAATCCATATCATCAGACTGAATAAAAATTAATATAAAGTTTAGCTAAATAAAAAATTGTAAAAGCATAAAATGTTACAAGTTAAGATAAAAATGCAGGATATTAAATTTGGTATAAGGTATGTCTTGCAAATACATAAGATTAGGCATACCAGCAGAGGAGATTAGGATTAGACCAAATCTTCTTCTTTTTTTTGTGGGATTATGGATCCACTGATGTATATTTTGGAAGAAATGGAATGAAAGTAAAACTGTAATTTGGTCCATTTTTATTTTCCACGTTTTTAAACAATAATATTCCTAGTATCCCCCAATAGCCAATGTTTATTTTTGTAAACAAACATACTATATTCATAGCATAGAATAAAAAATCAAAAACTTATGTCTTGAGAATTTAAGTACCAAAAGGCTCATTTAATTTTTAAAATATCTGCTCTAAACTAATTAATCAAACTGCATGCTGCTTATGTCTGGAATGAGAATCAGTCTATGATTTAAAAAAAATCAAATCAGGTTATAATAAATTTCATTTTTATTCTTGTCTTATGACAGAAATTTTACTTCAAAAATCCATAATACAAAAAATAAAAAGATGTGGTATTACCAATGCAGGATACCAAAGCTTATTAAGACCAGTCCATTTATATCTTTTTTCATGAATCTCATAATCCCAATTTTAAGACATTATGGGGGGGGGGAAGGTTTTTAGAAGCAATTATTTTTTTCGTTTTTCTTTTCTCCGTTTTAATACTGCAAACTGAGAAGACTATATAAATTATATTTAAACTCACTAATGCCACCTTTTAGCATATTTCTTTAACAAATGATAGTTTAAAAACATGAAATGTTTTTGTTTTTTTTATATATTTCACACAAAATTCTCAGTATTATTTCTTAGTATTCTGTTTTGATGTCCACTTATTGAGTATTTGTTTTAATTTCTGAATTTTATAAGTAATGACCAAATATGGATCAGACTAACTTATTGCAGGATGTAAGGTTTACAAGTGCAGGTGATAAGGATTACTAATGTATGAGATTAGGTATACTAAAACTGAAAGCTGATAACCAATATTATCAATTTATTTGCGTGGAAGCTGTTGGATCATTAGTTGCAATTTTCTTAATCAATCAAAGTAAATGTTTTTGTTTTATCTAACGACGCCTCTAAAGCACATTGATTTTTATCTTATCAGTGGCTATTGGATGTCAATCATATGGTCATTCTGACATGTTTTAGAGGAAACCTGCTGTCGCCACATTGGATACTCTTTCCGATAAGCACCAAGGGGTCTTTTATATGCAGTCTCATAGACAGGACTGCACATACCACAGCCTTTGATAAACCAGTTGTGGACCACTGGTTGGAATGGAAAATAGCCCATACTAAGGTCCACTGAGAAGGATCGATCCGACAACCAACCGATTCACAGCCAGACACGCTCCCATTTGAGCTACGTCCCACTCCTTCTTAATCCATCAAGTTAGCAAAGAGCATACACATACCTCTAGGCTTATATAATACAAATTTCCTCCCTTTTTTTCACTCAAGCCATAACTTAAATAACACCATGCTTAAGCCACCTTAGCTAAGAATATTTTTAAACCAGTTTGAATTACACATATACCTTTTTAGGGGTCAATGGAAGCAATCTGCGACATGCCTTCTTGTGAAGAATCGAACCCAATGGTTCAAAGCCATCAACCTACAAAATAAATGTTTTATATTCAATACACAGTATGATACTCATTTTTAAAAAAAAAATTCAAAAACTATTATCATGAATATGAAGTGAATGCTGTGGAAAAATGCTTGAACTTTAAGACAATTCTCTCTATGCTGTTTCCAATTTTGGATAAATGAGCAAATATATGACAGAACATAAGGATAAAAATAATGATGAAATGAAGTAAGGACAGGTAACTCTGTTTTAATTCAATCTTGCTAGGGATAGTCACCTGAACTCTGAGCCTGTGTAAGTCCATGTTGCTTCCAGAGAGGTAGTCCTCATCATCGTCAAATACATAAGCCCCTGCATTGATCAGTGTATGACCAGCATCGGCTAAAACCTTCTCCACAAAACCTCTTGAGTCTGGGGTGCTGTCAAAGAAAAATAATGCAGTCATCATTACAAATTTGTATTTCAATAAACAATGTAGCCTTTATATAACTGTAACGCAATTTATTAATTTTGTTTATTTTAAAAATCTGATGAATTTAGTAAACATATTAACCACCCCCCCACCCCACAAAAACAATATTCTGTTAAAATAATGTTTAATATTAGATCAATATTTGCACAATGTGTATGAAATTAGCAATCCTATCAAGTCTCTTGTCTGATTACAAACAAGCATGGGTGTAAATCCTGGGAGAGTTGGGGGTGGGGAGGATGTGGGGGGGACACCTCCCCCAACATTTTGGATAGGAGTGAGATGCCTATATAATTATCCCCCCACATTCTGCTTCAAAAAACTGAAATAAAATGCATAAATAATAATCTTTTCCTGTATTTCTCCTTATGGTATCAATATAATACTTTGCCTTTTGGTGTTAGTACACAAATACCAAAGTATACAGGGGATCCATTAAAAAATTAAAAAAAACCTTTTTCGAAAAACTTGTATTTTCAAAAAATAATTTTGGGGCCATATCTTCACCCCACCCCCAGCTCCATCCCCCAACTTCCAGGAAGTCCCCCGGTTTTGTATCACCTCCATCTCAGGGGATCTATTAAAAAATTTAAAAAGTCATTTCGATAAATTGGTATTTTCAAAAAATAATTTGGGGGCCATACCTTCACCCCACCCTCAGCTCCATCCCCCTACTTCTAGGAAGTCCCCCGGTTCTGTCTCACCTCCCCCTCCCATCACTTCCAGGAAGTGATTGTAGCCCATCCAAACAAGTGGTATAGCAACAAAACAGACATAAAGGCAGACACATTTTCCCAATCCTACCCCTTTTCCTAAAATTAAAAGTATCTTCAGTGCTTACATTTTCAAAACATACTTACATTGGTTCTGTTCCAGGTTTTTTTTGCTATATTATATATACTATTATCACAAAAACATACACTTGTACACTTATTTCTGGAGATGGCTATTTTGTAATTCCAGATGCCATGTCTTGACTTTTGATAGCTTGTCAGCAACAGCCTAAGAAATGGAAATATTATAAAATTCTTACTCTGCTTTTTCAGTGCAATCCTCCTCCGATATTATCTCAATATCATCCTCACTGCCAGAGCTCATCAGTTGATTGTCTCCCCCTGCTTTCAAGATGGTGCAGTTTTTAATATGGTCATTGCGAATCTGCATAAAAAATAGCCATACTTGTAAGAAGTAAAGTTTGTTTTATTTAACGACGCCTCTAGAGCCCATTGATTTTTAATCTTATCAGCGGCTATTGGACGTCAA
>JAULBS010142135.1:0-12655 GCA_032355785.1 Symmetromphalus regularis | reverse complement strand
GCCCAAACTGCATATGGGTCCACTGAGAAAGATCGATCCGACGACCGACCGGTTCACAGGCAGACACGCTACCGTTTGAGCTAGATCCCGCTCCTAATAATAATAATACAGTTACTATATATTAAAAAATTAATATATCTAACAAATAACATTGTTAAACAATAATCTATATATACTGAATGATGTTTTTCACAGCACAAATCTATTATCAGGTATAAATTCAATATTTCCAATCATAGGCTCTCATATGGGTGTTGAATTTCTCATTTTGTTTTATTTTTCATATGCTATGGAAATAACCTACCATCCATAAGAAGCCAATGGCCAGTGAGAATCCATATGCACACAATGATGAAAGACATACAGAACGACATGATCTCTGCTCCAGTGAAGCGTCCACACACCCCAAACGAAATTCTGAAATAACATATTTTTAAACATCAATTATGAACCTTCAATTAACCAGAATCTTATTTTTGCTCATTTTTAATAAAAATAAAAAATAAAATAAACAAATAAAATAAATATATATGCAACAGACATGGTTTTTTTTTTTTAAAGTACAGATATTCTATCAAAATTAGAAACGTTTTTATTTGACTCCATCATATGAAATGTTATTAATAAATTTAGTTTTTATAAAATAGCGATTATTAAGCCATGCTGAAACAGAAAAGATATTTCAATTAGAAACTTTTAAGGAACAATTCTGATATATTGTCAGTTTTTAAAATTCACTCTTTAATACAGTTTTTGTTTTTGTATCGTTTCATCTTACTATATTTTATGTAACAAGATCATGCCAAATCCTCAACATTTCTAGGCTAGTTCGTTTTAAACCATTATCTTATTTAGTAAAAGAAACTTTTATTTTAATTTGAGGTACATGGTTGGCATCTTAACAACTTGAATTTGAATTAATGAACAACAATAATTGACATATCCTTATTAAATAGAAATAATTACAACATTTCAACTACAACAAAACTGCTTATTTTTATAAAAATTTTCGCTGTATCTGTATTTAGTGAATTGCTAAGTCTGATGCAAAAACTTACTTCTGTCCACTAGAGCATGGCTGAATCATGTATTGGCACATCGGTAACAAGAGGAAGGCAAATGCCACAGTGGCAAGAACTGAAACAAAAACATTAAATAGGAAATACAAACATTTAATTAATCGATCATACAACATATTATTTCATGAATTAATTACTAGATTCACAGGTTAATTGTATCACCTGGTTTGGGTAGGGTTGGGGAGGCAGAAGGGGAACATGATGGAAGTATATCCTCTGACATGTTACTAGATTTTTTTCTGATCATTTTATTTTATTTTTTTGTTTATCAAAACTATTATAGTACATCGATTTATTAACAATTGACTATTGATGTAAAACAGTTAGACACATTGTCAAGTGTGAGTAAATGTCTGATATGTTTTGACCACAACCGTCAGCCTGAGAGTTTGATGTCCTACCACTGGACTACTTAGGCTTACTCTACTATAGATTCAATCCCTATATTAAAACAAATACATAAAAATCATTTTGTACATTTAGTTCCCATGGTTATACATATACCAGATGGGTGGTAACTGGATTTCCATTGTCCATTAATCAGTTAAATAACTATATCAACTTTTAACTGACCAAAACAAATGACCATAAAATCATAACAATGATGAACAATATTTTAAATACATTGTAGAAACATTTTTAAAAAGTTTGTTCACCAACTGGTTGGGTTGGAGTGTTTTTGGAGGTTTTTTTTTGTCTTTTTATCTTAAGTTAGATATTAACTATCTGACTAAAACAGATTTGGAACTGACTAAAGATTACATAATGAAATCAGTCACTCTAGGAGCTACTCTTAAACTGAGGAAATCCGAGTTCTTACTTGCTGTGAAGATGGCAAAGACCATCTGAAGTGAGTCGAAGAACAGAAACATGATGAGGAGTGATGCCGATGCTCCAAGTGGCAGAAACAAGGCCTGGCACGTGTCAATCGTCTGCACCTCTGAAATACAGTAAATATATTTATATGTCATGCATCAAGCAACAAAAACTGATGTTGTAAGTCAAGTATAGAAGTTCTGTTAACTATAGCTTAACAACTACAAACAATTTTTTTAATTTCACTTGAACCCATATTAAGAAAAAAGTGTAAATGGCTGTAATCTTTGTCATAGGATTATACTGAAATGTGAGTAGTACACTATTCTTGAAGCAAATGTGAACCTACGTGTTTCATCACTACTGGTTGTATTGGCTGGATAGTTGGATAGTTTTTCTCGTTCTTTCTCTTTTTCCCTGTCTCGCTCGATGTTGAGTGATCTTAAAATAAAATAAAACAAAATATAATATTGAGTACCTGGTAAAAGGATTTTAAGATAGTTCAATGACTATGTTAATCCCTGAAAGAATTTACAAGTCATTCACAATTAATCAGTCACTCAAGGGAGTAACAAAATGTGGCCTTTTAAGACAGGTAACAGCTTAATAGAGGTAAACTGTAAAATTAGCTAAACAGGGGAAAATAAAGGTGACCTTTTAAGACATGTGGTTCCTTTATACATGCTAAATGGTAAAATAAAGGTGAACTTTTAAGACTGCTGGCTGCTTAATACAGGTTAAACTGTAAAATTAGTTGACTTGGGAGAAATTAAGGTGACATTAAGGTGACCTTTAGAAACAGGTGGCTCGTTAATACAGATTGCAAGATAAGCAGGTTTGACTGTACTGATATTTATACACCCCTATTCACACAATCCTAATTCCCTCTACATTCCCTCCCAAATTAGTACAATTACTCTTAAATTGTAATATAAAAGTGCTTAATATTATATTTATTATTCACTATCAAAGAAGTAATATTAATCTGAAAATCTGTAAATTCAAGTACTGTTGCTATGTTAATTTTATAAAACAATAATGGGCATGATGCATATGTCTTCACTCTGTATGTCTGTATGCAACAGGTTTTTGCAAACAATATCTATATACAAAACCTAGATATTAACCATGTGGGTAACAAATTATGTATGTCTCAAACTGTTGTTTTTTCAATTTCAGTCAATATTTTAATGATGAATTTAAATTTGTATGCATGCCTAGAGTAAAAATTACATATAAGGACATGCATTACAAACTGCATGAAGTATCTATTTATTTTTCAATGTTAGTCTAAACTTTTAAAGCATAATAAGCAATGACCCAGAAACACATATTAAAAGCTAAGACAATCTGGTTCTCTACACAAAGTCATAAACGTATTTTTGTAATCCTGATCTATTTGTAAGCAGGAAGGTGTGTATAATTAACATGTAAGTGTATCTGTATAGCATGCAGACTGATTTAAGCCCAATACGATGTTATTTTAGTTCTCCAGTTCTTTAAATTATGCAAACGAATTAAGTTAGCTTCTCTATATTTTATCACTTGAATGCCATTTTCCACAGTATACGTACAGTAAAACATTATTAAACAGCCTCTCACTGGGAAACATAAATTGGCATTTTGAGACAAGTGGCTGCTTAATATGTACAGGTAATATGTTATGTACTAAAAAAAGGTAAAGGTGTGTTTATAGGAAAATACTAAAAATATCAGACATGGTCAGTAGGATATTTTAGTTTTTCTTTCTTTTCTTTAAAACAAAAATGAATTTTGAACTTAAAAAAAGCTCTCTTCTTCCCTCATTTAAAACCAGCACATTTATATCTAAAACTTGACTTGATACCCATGGATATAACTTTGTGAAATTTATAATCATTTTACAAAGAAATTGGAAATATTTAGTTTCACTTCAAACATATTAATCTACGTTAGAATAATCAAATTTTAACACTGCACATATTTTAATTAAATGAATACATCTATTTATGTCCTTTTTATGTCAAAGATTAAAACTTTGGTATGTTTACTCCAAAATTGGGAATTTAAAATGACATTACCTTTGAGGAATGATGAATTCCAAAGTCTAGCAATATACATGTAGGTGATAAACAAAAGCTGTTTTTTCAAAATCAGTGCATGTAACAGTGAGTGCCAGATTAAAATCATGCTTGCTGAATTCATCTCAGCATTCTAGTTAGCTGGTTTGTGATGATTTGTGAATTTTCAAATCACAACAATCTGTGACATGGTCAAAGTTAACAGAAAAAGTAAACAAAGTTAAAATGTCAACTATTTACTAATGAGATGCTAGGTCCACTCGGTCTGACTTGTGCTATATTTGTTTTAAGTTATGCCAACACCATTCCAAACTTAGGCCACAGTGTCAGTTATTCGCTTCATTTTCATTCCTTTGATTTTCGTCAATGTAAATAGAAAGTACAATTACTGACTTTGAAAACAAACTACTTGCACTGAATAGACTACTAAGTAGTATGTGATGAATGGTGATACCCTTTCTCACTTTACTACCATATAATGTTTTCTTTTGGGTTTTTTAACATCACTAGATCACACTGATTTATTATTATCGGCAATTGTCTATTGAATGTCAAACATTTTGTCATTCTGAAACCTATTTTCTTTTTCCATTAGCATCAAGGGATCATTTATATCCACTTTCCCACAGACAGGATAGCATATATCATGGCCTTTGATATAACAGTCTTGGGTTACTGGTTGGGATGGGACTGAACACAGAATGAGTCCACTAACATTAAACATTAATATGTTAAACATGCAACTTATATGGTTATCTCTATTTATCCAAATAAGGGATTTAGTGAGATTTGTGAAAACACTCTTCAATTGTACTGTCATAGTATACAAGAGCCAACACAGGAATCTGAAAAAGCATGTGTTATAATACAGGAATTTAAAAAGCATGTGTTATAATACAGGAATTTAAAAGGTGTGTGTTATATTACAAGTATTTAGAAAGTGTGTTATATTACAGGAATTTAAAAAGTGTGTGTTATATTACAGGAATCTGAAAAAGTGTTTTATATTACAGGAATTTAAAAAGTGTTTCATATTACAGGAATTTAAAGTGTTATATTACAGGGATCTGAAAAAAGGATGTGTTATAATATAGGAATTTAAAAAGTGTGTGTTATGTTAGAGGAATTTAAAAAGTGTATGTTATATTATAGGAATCTGAAAAAGTGTGTAATATTACAGGGATCTGAAAAAGTATGTGTTATAATACAGGAATTTAAAAAGAGTGTGTTATAATACAGGAATTAAAAAAGTGTGTGTTATTATATTACAGGAATGTGTTATATTACAGGAATTTAAAAAGTGTGTGTTATATTACACAAATTTGAAATGGTGGGTGTTCTTTGTTGTAGGAATCTGAAAAGATGGTCCGTCAAATTTTTTGTTGGTAAATTATAAATTAAATTTAAAATATTTGTCAGAAAAGGAGGTGAAACCCTATATTCCCTGACTCCATCTATGATATCCTAACTTTACTACCATCAATACAATGTACAATTGATCTGTTAACATGACAAATATATAAACGTACAGTATGATTAAGCTTATAAATGTTCTGCTATTCACAATATTAGTAGTTATTGATTTGAGTAGTAATGTGTAAATATGTTCAACAAATGTAGTCAGGAACATAAAAGAATATGCAGTTCATATAACACATTGATTACACCATCGCATTCATTAGACCTTTGTTCAGCTGCACAGGACACATTTATTTTTACGTATCACCTTTATTGGGTGGAAGACAAAGAGAATCTAGCAGTGTCTGAAACAGCCTGTCACAAAATGCAATTGTAATATAAAAAATAATGGCTGTTGAAATTCTTGTATGACCAGTTTTCTACAAGTAATGAATGACTATTTTTCATTTCCTTTATTTGGAAAGCAATAGGTGTTGTTTTTTTTCATTCTTTTTTTTTCATTGTAGATCAATCCCCTTTAGTGAACCTATTTGGGCTATTTTTGGTTCCATCTAGATGTCCACAACTGGTATAACAAAGGTTATAGTATATTCTGCAGGCGCAGATGCAGGATTTCTGAAGGGGGGATCCAAATGTGGATTTCTGAAAGGGGGGGGTTCCAAAAGTGATGAGTGAATAGAAATGGGGGGAAAATGGTTAATTTTCATGTCCTTCAAGTTTTTTTTTTTTTAATTCGAGAAAATGGGTGGGGGGGTGTGTCATGGCCACCTGGATCCGCTACTGTTCTGTCTTGTTTGTGGAAAAGTACATATAGAAGATCCCTTGCTGCTAACTGGAACAAATAATCTATGTTCGAGGTAATAGCAGTTTCTTCTTAGGACAAGTCACAAATACTGTATGAGACCTAATAGCCACTGAATAAACAATGTGCTGGGGTGTTGTTAAACAAATAATTCATCATTTTTTTCTTCTTTTTTTTTACTTCTTAAAGAAAGTTTGGTTCATTTAAACACTTAACTGTAATAGAAAATGTAGTGATTTAAAGTTTTATATTTGTGCCATCATATGACTGGGACAAATTGAATTTCAAGCCCTGATCTAACACTAAGAAAGGAAAGTTATGCTTTTTTACTTTTACAAGACCCAAGCATTTGAAGGTGTCAAGTAGTTGGTTTTTAAGATACATCTTCTAAAGATAAAATCATTTTCACTATATTATACATACAACCATATTGGTGAAAATGAAGATTTTAAATCTTTCTGCCATGATTATAAGTACATGTATATTTTAAAACATGTCATATAGATATATACAGAAGATAAAATATTCTGTACTGGTCACACTTGAAAGATATCAGTAAGATAATAAATTAACCATTCAACCAATATGACAATGATTCAAATCTAGACATATAATTGTTGAAACTCAGTGTGATGTTTGGCTTCTGTATGAAGCATGCAAATTGGAAAAATAAAATCTGTTCAAAAGTCTAAATATTCATTGTAAAATAAATTTTTAGCAATTTTTAAATATACCGGTACATATTGTGTGTTTTAGATGTCACTAAATTATACAAAACAGTGTTAATCAGTGTTCCTAACTTGACTGACATTAGACAACATTTTAGGCAACTGGCCCTAAATTTTAGTTATTATTTCAACCCACAAATACATGTATATATTCCTCAGAAGCTGTTCATTTACAGATAACTATAGACTATAAGAATGCAGCAGCCATAATGCACTTTTATGCATGTGTCACTGTATGCATGTGTCAGGTTTCTCTGACAGCTTGTCTCATATTAAAATGGTTATTCAACACTTTACTGAACATGAAAGCAGTGTTGATACTTGAAATTAAAAAAATCTATAAAATATGTTTCCAACCTAAAACTCAGATCAATTTGTTGATTTGTGTTTAGAGTCCTGGGCCCAGTTGAATATTTAAAAACTAAATTTTAATTCACTGCAAACAGTAATTGAAGAGATATGTTGAAACTTAGATAATTATAGCCTAAGGTATCCATAAAAAATTAAATGAGAAGTATATTTGAACTTTCTGTGAAGATATTTTAAAGAGAAATATTCATCTATCCCATGGTTAGCTTAAAATGCTTTGAACAACTGGGCCCTGGTGTCTGAAAGAAACAGAACAACATTTGTTATACAATACACCACCACCACACTGCTCATTCAGCAGATATTATATGTTAAATATACTGTTTGAATCATGGTCACCTTCTGAAATCTGTTACCTATATACAGCCTATTTTTGATTATATATGCACCTTCCCACAGACAGGACAGTGCATACCAAAGCCTTTGTTACATCAGTACAAGCTCCAAGAATCAGTACCTGCAGCATCCATCAAGACATTTCAAGAATCAGTATCTTCAGCATCAATTAAGACATTCCAAGAATCAGTATCTTCAGTATCCATCAAGACATTCCAAGAATCAGTACCGTCAGTATCCATCAAGACATTCCAAGAATCAGTACCTTCAGCAATCATCAAGACATTCCAAGAATCAGTACCTTCAGCAATCATCAAGACATTCTAAGAATCAGTACCTTCAGCATCCATCAAGACATTCCAAGAATCAGTACCTTCAGCAATAATCAAGACATTCCAAGAACCAATACCTTCAGCAATCATCAAGACATTCTAAGAATCAGTACCTTCAGCATCCATCAAGACATTTCAAGAATCAGTATCTTCAGCATCCATTAAGACATTCCAAGAATCAGTTTCTTCAGCATCCATTAAGACATTCCAAGAATCAGTACCAAAGCATCCATCAAGACATTCCAAGAATCAGTACCAAAGCATCCATCAAGACATTCCAAGAATCAGTACCAAAGCGTCCATAAGAATCAGTACCAAAGCAAATAATCAAGAACAATTCTAGAACATAAGGCAATGGATATAAACTACCCACATAACTTGATATCTGATAGGTCATCAGAAATGCAGTAAGAAATGAAGGAGAAGGATTACACTTCAAGTCTGAAGATAGGCTTACAGAACAGCTATCAGCATGAAGTGGAAAACTCTCAACAAACTTCAAGGCAGAATAGTGTGCCATTCTGGAAGCTGATACATTCCTAGTGAACAGAATGTTTCTTAACAAAATATTATGTTCCTTAGTAATTGTAAATGAGTACTGCAAACTTTCGATGATGTGCCAAGAGATAACACAAACAGAAAATTCAAAAACAAGATCAACAACCTGAATTCAAATAGCATAATCACAGTATAGTGGATTCCTGATCACTGTGGCATTAAAGGAAATGAAAAAGCAGACAAAATTTGTAAAAGCAGCCAAATCAACCAGCCACCAATCATGCCAAGATAATTTTTATTCTGGCAGACATGTTAGAATTGAAAATCAGCTATAATTTATATACACTGTAAATGAGTTATCCCAAAACCATTTAATTTTACTCAATGTATTTGTATTAACATAAAACTGAATGCTGATGTATTAATATCAATACAAATGAAAAATGGGTTACTTAATACAAGACTGGATAAGTGATATGCAAATTAAACATGGCTGAAGTCTTAATACTAACACAAACTAAAAATGGGTTTTGTAAAAACTAAAACTTGAAAAGCAACAAGTGAAATAAATAATTGTATCTACAATTGTGACATGCCTGCTGGGCTAGTGGAATATCCCTAATTTTATATTTAAAAAAAACAACACCTGAAATTGCCTGCGGCAATCGGCAATGCTGTGGAGATTGCCACAAATCTTTTCATTCTCCAAAGCATGTTTTTTTGCTATGGACTAAATTGTTTGTTTTTTCAAGGTGTATTTTTTTCCTATTATTAAGATTAATATTAAAACTGTCGTGGAAAATACCATGGACACTATTTCTCCAAAGCATTTATTTTGCTGTGGACATTTTCTTAATTGCAAGGGCTGCACCACCAACCCAGTTTTCTTAGAGGGTAGTGACTTTTTCTAATATTTGTCAAACACAATGCTCTATAAAAATATACCCAAAACTGAAGTGTTTTCACTAAGTGCACTATTTGGATAAATGGAGATAACCACATAAATTGCATGCTGGATGTATTCTTACTCATTCTTAATATTTATAAAGCATCAATACATTACTCTTACATGAAGTTTGATGGGTTATGTTATCTATTATTTCTGGGAATTGTAAAACATTGGTTTTCTCAATTTAACATCACATGAACTTAGTGAGTTTTGTGAAAACACTTCAATTATCAACCACCATTAGGAACAGGTTTGAATTTAACCAAGCCTGGAAATAAGTGCTTGGTCACGGACATTGTTCGGTACAAAATTGTGATTTGTCACAAATTTAATATTAGCGGTCATTTTGTCCGACACAAAAATTAATTCGATGCTGTATGTTTAAAATGTGTATATTTTGTGGAGTTTCAAGATCACACACATGCTTACATTATTATATGCCTTGCAGTAACTGAACAGTCGCCACTGCATTTACAGGGTAAATCTATTAATAGACCAGCTACAGGGCAAGTGAATTATTATTCACTGATCACAATTCCTCATACATTCTCCATTACGTAATCGGCCGATGTATTCCGAATGACCTAAATAACCTGCAAATGACCTAAATAACTGGCAACATTAGCTTGAAGTCGCTAAAACTTTTGATGATTTTTTGTTTAACGTCCACCTGTCCCTTCCCCTATCATTGTCATT
Organism: Symmetromphalus regularis; assembly: GCA_032355785.1. Taxonomy (NCBI): domain Eukaryota; kingdom Metazoa; phylum Mollusca; class Gastropoda; order Neomphalida; family Neomphalidae; genus Symmetromphalus; species Symmetromphalus regularis. The sequence continues at coordinate 2,571 of JAULBS010142135.1, read as the reverse complement.
AAATGATATCGGTTGATAATAGAGAATTAGCTGTGTAAATAGGATTTGGATATGCTGCTAAAATATGTGACGTCAGGCCTGTGCTTCAACGTAGCCTGCTGATGTCACGTGATTGGTCCTGAAGGCAAGACGTTAACAAAATCGCATCCTTTTTCAATAAAACCGTAGCCTCCCAGTACTTTGTAGTTCTGTTGATACCTCATATTCAACCCTTTTGACTTTTGAGAAAAAGCTTGTTAGAACATAACGTTCCAGTACCGTATATGCAATTATTTTCACGGGTAAAAAGATTTATGATCGAATTTTCATTTTACATTTTCACGAGGAATTATTTTCGTGACAGGCAAGTCTAAATTTTTTATTTCCAGGCTTGATTTTTTGTGCTAGGGGGATCATTAAACATTCAGTAATCAAGGAATCATTCCTGCCTTGAGCATAATCTTGATCTTAAGAATACAATCCTTTGAATACAGGGATTCTGCCTACAGGTAATGTGTTTGAACCTTTAAGCAACTAGATATGAATACATTATAATGTATTGTATCTTTTCTACGGCTACCAGCAGTAGCCTTGTTCTCATTCTCATGGTGGTTAATTGTATATCATGTTTGAAATCTAAAAGTAACTTACCTAAAGCTGCCATACACAATCAGAAGGATTGAAATAACAAATGTGGACAGTCTAGATGAATCAACAATGGAGAAGGCACTGAAAGAGAAAAAATGATATTGAAAATAGATCCAGTATAAATATACACTAAAACCTGTTTTAGTACATAATAATTATTAAACAATTAAAATAACACTGTTCATACACATATTTAGTACATAATAATTAAGAAACAATTAAAATAACACTGTTCATACACATATTTAGTACATAATAATTAACAATTAAAATAACACTATTCATACACATATTTAGTACATAATAATTAAGAAACAATAGATATTGATGTAAAACTAAAGCTTAACCAAACAAAGTTAACTTTAACCAGATCTTAAACAAATGGACAAGAAAATGAACTGACTGATCAACCAGAAGGTGGTCATCATCTTCAGTCCTCAAAATTCACCACGGTAATCGGCAATCCCATAGTAAAATCTTTGTAAAACTGGTTTATGGTAGCTTAGTACAGTCTTCACAAAAATATAAATATATTGGGCATTATGCTCTGGGTTTTTTAAATTGCCAGTGTAGTGCCATGGTAAAAAGGATTTAGTTACAGCATTAAGTGTCATCCCAAAACTGTCTGAATTTCAGTGGTCCAGTGGTAGGACATTGTACTCTCAAGCTGAAGACAGTGGTTCAAAATCCATTAGAGGCTGACCCACACGTGTATACATGTGAATATTACCAAATGTTTGACATCCAATAGACAATGATTAATAAATCAATGTGCTCTAGGTGTTGTTAAAAAAAAAAAAAAAAATTAATTCAAGAGATGATGATAGGATCTTGATACCCTAATTCTTTTAGGTGCTCTGTGTCATTTTTAGTACTACCCATCAGGTACAAATAGAGGTCCTGATAATAACCAATCAAGTCTCACATAATTATATCTGTAATGCCAGCCCTGGCAGTTTGAAATGCTCTATTAAAAGTTACAGCTACTTTAACTTTTACACAATTTGGTGTAGTGTAACCAGACGATGTACATCCTTGATTTCCCATGTTGATGGATCACACATACACTAATACTTCATCACATTAGCTCATCATATATTTACCTGATATATTTAAGCTAACAGTTGAGTAATGTAAGTATCCTCAGGTAACAACAGGTACAATGCAATTAATTATCAGCAGTGCATTCATAATCTCTTAGCCCTTGGTGGTTTCGTGTTCTTTTCAAGATGAAATAGGATCTATATAATAATCCAGGTTGAATCTCAACTTTTGTAAATGCTTAATGTCTTTGATATATAAAGAAATAGAAATGTTCAATTAGTGATAATGATGAGTATAGTTTAACATCTAATTAAAATATTGAATATAAAAGAAAGATAGGATTCAGACTGACTAAAGAGTTTTCATAATGGTCAAAGTGGATTACATGTATTGAAAAGAAAAGATAAATGTCATTATTAATATATTGATTATATATCAGCATGATAATGACAAAATACAGTCAAACCTGTTTTAAGCAGCCACCCAACACAGTAACAAAACATGGTCTCTTATGACAGGTGGCTGCTTAATACAAGTCATAATATACTAAATTAGCTGATTTGGGAGAAAATAAACGTGACTCTTTAATACAGGTTGCTGCTTAATACAGGTTATATTGTAATAACGTTGCTGATTTGAAAGAAAAGAAAGGTAACTGACTACAAGTATGACTGTATTAACAACCTGACGCCACCCAGATATAGTGTGACAAATGAGACCACATACAATGAGTTATTGTAGGTTTTTTCTACATGAAGATAAGAAAAATTTAAAACGATTTTTTTTTCTTTACACAGGGCTTCTAGAATTTTTTTTAAATCCACTAGCCATGGGATCAGTGATTTTCTAAATTCACTAGCCCGACTTAGAAATTCACTAGCCCTACCTCCTAACACTACA
>JAULBS010142124.1:0-12657 GCA_032355785.1 Symmetromphalus regularis | reverse complement strand
GGCTTCTGATAAATATAATAATGTCTGTACTTCATAATTTGAGTGTCAGTGTTTCTAATCACATCATTTGGTAATTCTAGATCATTTCCACATATATATATATATATATATATATATATATACTGGAGAACCCTCTCACGAATAGAGGCATGGGTTATCGAATGCTTTTAACCCCTGCCATCACACCATAGGCAGATGATTCCACATACCCCAGGCATCAGCAATGGTATTTTTGATCAATCTACAGAAACTGTTTGATATGAACTCAGTTTTTCAAAATCACTAAGTGATCATCTAAAAAATTTGAGACATAAAATTATATCAAGTTATCAACAATGTCCATATTAAGGCTGGGACTAAATGCATGTACACAGAAATTAATAAACAAAAATTTACTTTTAAATGATGTTTTGATACAAGAATGGTGTTCTGGTTGCCGAGTTGAACAGTCATACATAATACCTGTATTTGATAATTCCCATGTATTGGTTCCAAACAATCACTAAGAAACAAATTTCTTTGTGGCACTTCAAAATGAAACCAGTTAACTTAAGTTCAAGGGCGAAAATCGCTTCCTGAAAGTAGGGGGTACGGAATATCACCCCCCATGTCTAAAAAGTAGGGGGAAGGAGCATTCCCCTGCCCTAAGGGAGGGAGGATGTGTCCCCCATACCCCCTAGGATTGACACAAGTATAGACCCCTATGAACTTTGGTATATTTATGCTAAGACCACCTGGTTCAAAGTGTCACATTGATACAATAAACTTTTAAAGAGAAATACTGATAAAGATGATTATTTAGGCATTTTAATTTCAGTTTTTTGAAGCAAAATGTAGGGTGGGTGAGATAATTATATAGGCATCCCCCTGTCCAAAAAGTGGGGGACGTAATTATCCCACCCTCCCTGGATTTATGCCCATGGTTCAATTGGTAGTCATTGTTCACTAATAATCACGTTGTGTACAAATTAATGCAATCTAAAACCCTGGAACCTGGAAGTCATGTAAATTTATTAAAACTGCAGTAACTGTTTGTTTTGAAATAAAAGATATTTAAAAATGGTTTGTAGAGATTGCAGCTAAAATATTGCCAGCCAAAAAAATATGTCCTATACATAAAATGTTATGTTAACTTTTTTGTACATGTAGGTCAGTATTGTACCTAATTATATATATATATATATATATAATTTTTTCTGGCCTGTTATAACAAACATCTTTGTGTTAGGACAAAGTTATAAATACAATGTAGTTAAGACAATACATGTAACTGTTTGTTTTGGTAATGTTGTCTGGCTTCCACCTGTTTCCTTTTGTCTACATTTCCTCTCCCCATATTATGTTTTACTGGGTTCTTTCTTTTATATGTGTGTAATGCAATGCTGTAAAACAATGCAAAACTGGACGTCTGCCAGAAGAAATATATATTTTTCTCTCCGCCCATAACATTCTCAAGCTGGTTTTACTTTTAGGTGATGTGGATTGTTTTTAATAGTTATTTAACAAGGACCTGTGTGTTATAAAGTTCATGACTGAAAAAAATCTTTCCAGTTTATCTTTCCAGTTTCTCCTTAAATTCCAATCTTTTATCCTTGTTCTGTCAGTATCCCAACTGTGTCTTCTGTCCACCCTATCATATAATTGTCTCATCTTCTTTCATGGATGTATTTCCTGTGTGGTTCTCAGCACCCACCCGACTTCATCCTCCTCTGCTGCCAATAAAGTTAGTCTGTCCCACAGCAGTATCTAACGATCACCATGAGTAGATGGTAGCAAGTGCCTCTTAATAATTATGCTTGAAGCAACCATGAAGTGGCCTGACTAAGCCAGTAGCAAAATCTACTAGGTAATGGCAAATATTTGGCACATATGTACACAAGAAACAAGCACCTATTGTGATTGAAGAGACAAGGACTGGGATGTGAAACGGGTGCTGTCATTAAAGGATGAAAGTAGCATATCAAATGTGGAAAGGGAAAGTGGGCACTGGGCAATTTTTTTTTTTTTAATTTGATTCTATTTTTAAAAAAATTCAAATTCATACCAGTAACCCTTTGAGAGGCAGTGGTATATCACATGCATTAATTTTAACTCTTTTTATTCAAGTAACTGTTTCATGGGTTGAAATTTGTTGTTTGAGGGACATCATAATTATTGTACTGATAGGGTTTCAGGGGTGTAGATTATTTATTTGTTTTTGTAAATATATTAAAACAAAACACTTCAAACATATTTGACACCAGCAGTATCTTAAGACTGTCAAATCCTATATTAACCAAATACAAGTACCGTGCCAAATAAAACAAAATCGCCGATCATGTGACAGTCTCATCTGATGGTGTTTATTGTATAACATGCTATTTTTGGTAACACAAAATAGACCTTGGGGCCATTGATGTTGCTAATGTTTGTAGAAACATTTTCTCCAACTTTTTTTACTGTGTGAAGGACCACTAAATCCAAATAATTAATATCATTTACAAAATATATTTTGTATTCAGTGGTTCAGGATATTTTTTTTTATAGATACCCAAGGTCCACATTATGGGGCCAGTTAAAAAAACACACACACAGAATAATATATTATGCAGCTTCCGACAACATTAACTTTTCTTATCTTTTACAGCTGAAGTAAATAATAATATGTATAAAACAGACAAATCTTTCCAATAATATATTTTTAAAATACCAAAAATAGGTTCCCATGACTTATTTTCACGGAATCAAAAACAGTTTGTGACAGGTTCCCATGATCACCAGGCAGGAAACGGAAAAAGTGTTTCCTATGAAATTTGAAATCCTTTAGCCTGTTTGAAACAAATAAGAGACATCATGACATTCATAAAACAGAGCATTATCTATAAAAATCCTGGTGCTTATTTTGAAGCAGCTTAGAATTTTGTTGGGGGCCTTTTGGAAATTTGAGGTGACTGGTTCATTTTGCCAAGTTACTGGCCTGGCTGGCTGGTATATATGAAAAAGGTTAATGTACACCCCTGGGGTTTGGTATCAGGAAGATACACCAGTAAAGTGTAAATTAGATTTGTTGATTATGAAAATGAAGACTTGAAAAGGAAAAGCCTGTTTGTTTATTGACTCCGCAACGCATTGTTTATTCCACAATTGTATGACTCTTGTCTTCAAAATTAACCCATTGCTGCCACATAGGATACTCTTTCCAATTAGCAGGGAGGGATATTTTATATGCTCTTTCCCACAGACAGAATAGCACATACCATTACTTTTGTTACACCCTTTGTTGGCCACTGGCTGGAAGAAAACAATCTGTTTTGCTGACACTGACTTCAAATCGGGGTACAGAGCCGGGGTAGGGTGAAGGCATGCTCTCCTTAATATTTTATTGAATATCCAAGGTTTCTGAAGATAAAGTAAAATTGTATTCATTTTGTATGAAACATCTTTAGAAAAAAGAACAAAGTTTTCTATGATGTACAAGTATATGTACAGTACATATAGGTGTTAAAAAAGATTATTTGCACTGGATGTAAAGATTATAGAGTGGCAGAATGGCTTGAGGTTGAACAAATATTTATAATCCTAGGGATGCCTTGGTTCTGTTGATAATAACCCATGACATTTGTGGTTAGTCTAAACACATGTGGTGCATGTCTGTTGTGCTCCATGTTCACATTATTTTTGTAATTTAGGCTTTTATTTGCTGAGATGCAATGTATTATGTAGGTAAGCATCTGTATATATATATACACACAGGTGGGCTTATGAGAATTAATAATGGTGTGGTTTGTCTATTATGAAAAATCAATGAAAAATATTGATGATTTGGAAAAGGAAAAATAATGCACACAAATGTATAATGTTCATATACATTAACAGTGGTTTTATATATATATAATGTGTATACATACTAATTACTAACAAGGTTTTGGAAATCTTGTATTTATTTCTTGGACATTTTTTGGAGAAGCTATGGAAATTCATGTCTTCACATCTGTATGAACCATGATACATATAATGATATATTTACATATATGTATATGTATACATGTACATGTATGTATGTAAATGTATATATCATTATATGTATCATGGTTACATATATACATATATACATACATTGTATACGTACGATGTATCAAATAAAAAATACATTACAAATTAAATTTTAATGTGAACTAACTTATACTTTTGTACAAAGTTGAATTATGTATAACGACATGTACATCATCTACATGTACATGTAGTAATGACTTTGCAATATCCACCAACAGTCTTATGCAGATTGTGCATTTCTTTAAATATTTGGGGGTGGGTGAGGTGGGTCATTAAATAAATATTAATAAGCATACATGTATATAAAATATAGATGTATATTCATTAAATGATTAATTAAATAGTCTACTCTGATGTCTATGAGAACTATTTTTGTATTAAGATATTATTAAAACACTGAGTGGGTTGGTGAACAATTCTGTATTTTTTATAAGTGATTATAATGGGTTTCAACTTTGACCTGTGAGTGTGTCCAACGATTGACTATCATCTGTATATAAATGATGCAGTGCACGAGACACTGATTACTTGATTGTTACATGTATGTAGACACGTACATATAAACGGTGCCATTAACAGTCATTTCATACAAGGATGATGTGATATTCACAGGCTTTAAGAGAAAATATTTGAAAACTGAAGTATTGCATACAGATCAGTTGTATTACATAGTTTTGTTTTTTGTTTTGTTTAATGACTCCACTTGAGCACACTGATCTATTATTGGTATTAATCAATGGCTATTGGATATCAAACATTTCAAAATTTTGACACATTATCAAGTGTGAGCCAGCCTCCGATGGGTTTTGAACTACATTCTTCAGCTTGAGAGCTCGAACAACTGAGGCTCACTTAAAAGACAAAGCAGATGATACATTTTCAGTTGTTAAAATTCAGATAAATTCATGATGGAACTTAATTGACATTGCTAAATGGATTTGCTATGAATTCACTATGGCAGTTTAAAAAAACTGAGCATACTGCATACATGTAATATATTTATATTTTTATGATGGTTTTACTGAGTGCAGCAACTCATTTTGAGAACTGCATGTTTGAATAACTGTCCTTGTTTTAAAAAATAAAATAAAAAACCCCAAGAAAACCCTCCCAAACAAAAACATGTTTTACATGCAGGACCATGTGGTTCCATCCTCAGTACTTTTGTAGTTTTTTAATTTATTTTTTAATTAGCACATTTATTCAAATTTGTATCATTTAGAAATGTTTTCTAAGCTTGATATTCTATGTGTACATACATGTATTTGTGTTTTGGTCTACATGTAAATATGTGATACTTCTGTCTTGATATTTTTGTTCTTAAACTAAAGCTACTTTTTTTCTCATTATGGATCCACTGACAGGCATTGTTGCAAAAAGAGAATAAAAATAAAATTCAATTTTAGTCTATTTTAACCATCAATATTTCCAGGATAGAATAACAAAAATGAAAATTTAGTCTTGGAAATTTCCACATATTATCAAATTTTATCCTGAATGGCCTATATGTACTTAAATTTTTTTTTTTTTTAATCTGCCCTAGCCTAAGCAAATCAAGTAGGCTATGCTAATTGAATTCAGGCCAGGAAATCCCAAAACGGAAATTAGTCTGTCACTTTTTACATTTCAAAACAAGTCAAAACAAATTCTATTTTTATTCTATCCAGCAACTTAGGAATTTTGCATTAAGAATCTGTAATGTGAAAAATGGAAAAAAAAGCATGAGTTAAAAATAGTTAATGTCCTATCCGGCCATACGAAATAACCTTATGAACCTACAGAGTTTGAATGTAGTGTTAATAAGTTTTCTGCTTTATTAAAGGACAATGAAGTCTGGAATGGCATATCTATCTGATTGATAAATGTTTTGTTACCAAACTCATGTATAACTCTAAAAACTCTAATGTGGCGTAGTCAATTTTACCACTGGTCCACAACTGGTATAATAAAGGCCATGGTGTGTGCAAATCCTATCTATGGGAGAGTGGATAAATACAAATACATGTACATGTATATAAAAGATCCTTTGAAGTTAATTGGAAAAGGGTAGCCATATTGTATTGTGACAAGGGCTTTCAATTCTTTGAAACTTTGAGACAAAGTTTGTCATGCTAACAATGTCCTGTCTTGGGTAGGCATTGTTAAGCAGGTATATGGCATGCCAAGGACACTGTTAATGAATGTGAATTGAATATATATTGGTAAGCATAGAAATAGGCTGCAAACAACCTTCAGTTTGGTCTAAACACGCTCATTTTTCACTCAGGCATAGTAACCATTCAATTTAGAAAAATGTAAAGTTTGTTTTATTTAACAACGCCTCTAGAGCACATTGATTTTTATCTTATCATCGGGTATTGGATGTCAATCATATAGTCATTCTGACATATGTATTTAGAGGAAACCTGCTACCACCACTTTGGCTACTCTTTCCAATAGGCAGCAAGAGGTCTTTTATATGCACTTTCCCTTAGACAGGAGAGCACATACCACAGCTTTTGATGAACCAGTTGTGGATCACCGGTTGGAATGGAAAATAACTCAAACTGCAAATGGGTCAACTGAGAAGGATCGATCTGACGACCGACAGCTTCACATGCGAACACGTTACCATTTGACCTACATCCCACTCACATTCAATTCAAAATGTCCAGTGTGTAATATCAGTACAGAACACCATTTTGTGAACTGTTTCTTCAGTCGGTATCCCAACCAGGCCCTTTGCCCATGTATCTGACCTTCAAGTACATATAGTGTAAATGTAGACCTGTATGTAATACAGTAGCCTGTAATTCTATATTTTAAGTACATACCATCAGATGAAAATGATATTTTTGGGGGAATGACTAGTGATTTTCTTAAGTAGATGTCAACCACTGATGTTAATAATGATGTAGATTTGTGTTATCTGGCACATTTCAATCCAGGCAGAGGTACATGTACATACATAAGTTGTCCCCATTTTGGGGAAAATGTTTTATAAATTACAAAAGATCTTGATGAATACTTGCAGTCAGATACTCACAGTACTTCCCATTTTTGTCATTTAAAGTACATTTGTATCACTATCAGAAACACCAGTTACTAGTCTTACAGTATCCTCAAACAAAAACAGTGATGACTAAATATATCATAAGGACACTGTTTTTATTTCTGGTTCAAAATTATTAATGTTTAAGGGTCCTAACAACTTTTTATTTTTGGGAAAACCATCCAAATTGTGTCCAACTTTACTTCATTTTTTGGCTTCCTATATCTAAATTGCCCATAATTTGGTCTTTAATAAAAAAATTTCCAGAATTTTCTGTTGCAAATTGCAGATCCATACATATATATATTTCCCCTTTCTTGTGTTGGATGCAAGTCAGATCTTGTATCCACAACAAGATTGCTTGAACATGTATTTGATATAAGTACATTCATTTCGACATTTGACCTGACAGTCTTTTGTGGGCATACCTAAGTACAATGTATCATAAAATAGGAATTCATTGACTTCTGTAACGTATGCTAAAATAACGTAATGCTAAGCTCTCTACTTTTTGTGATTATTTGATAAATGTTTTGCAGTGTTTTTTTTTATAATTTTAAAGATAACAAAACCCATCTGGTGCTTTACAGTTTTGTATGCAATTAACCAAACACTGTAAATATGCAATTAAAAGAAAACTTTTCTATACATTTACATTTAAATGGTTCATGCAGCAGAATAATATGCAAATAACAGGATTAGGTGAGGAAAGCAATTAAGTGGAATCCACTGTATAATAACTTACATTTTTTCTTATCTTCATATACTTGTACATGTTTGTATGCTTGTTAGCAACCAATATTGTAAATATTACATTTGTCTCCATGTGAATTTCATTGATAACTTTAATTGGTGTCAGTATATGGTAAAAGATTGTTTAAGAATTATTTTTATTAATTTAAATAACATAAAATTATACAGTTTTTCAATTTCTTCTCTCCCTCTATAATATTCTGACAGCCTTATAATGTAATGGATGTTATAAGATAAAGTACATGTGTAATGTTTTATTTATTTATTTTTATTTGTTTGTTAATATTCAAGCCTTTGAGATAATTTAAAGAATTAATATCCCTTTTATGTGTTATGCAAACATTTTTCACATACCAGTTTCATTTACCTACATGTGTGTATTACATTATACATCTACATAATTATTCTGTACCATAAATAATGTCAACAAAAATGGGTTACACAAAAATGAAAATTATCCCTTACACGAGCAACACACAAAAGATATAATTTTTTTATTTTCAGACACCTATTTTAATATAGTGCATGTACCTCAGAAGGGGTCTTTCACAATTAACTAGGTTTTCTACTTGCATAGACTGTATGCTTTGGGGGGATGGGCATACAAATTTAAATTTATTTTTAAAATGTAGATGTACATGTACATTTTGCAAAAATTTACATTTTATGCATAACATTTTGGGATTGTCAAAAAATTAATATGCTTTGTATGGTGAGGAAAATAACTATGATTTTGAATGACCCCTAAAATGTTTGTAAATGTACTGTTTAAAGTGACATTGCTAGGTATCTGTATTCAATAATTCAACATTATTTAATAATAAACTACAAAAATACAACCACACTTAGGAAAGTTAATATTTTTCTGCCTCAACATTTAAATGTTGTTTTTTTGAGGACTGCCAACTCTAACCATTTTAAATTTCAGAATTATTTCAGAAGACAAAACACAAGCACCAGACAAAACAAAATTTATGGAATGACAATAAGTTTAAACACATAATTATATATACCGGTAATAGATCATGCCATATCTTTTTATAACATTGAGAATTATTTTAAATGTTGTGCTAATGGTTATATGCATACATGTACACAGATTGAACTTCGGTGTTTGGGGGGCATAACAATTATTGCCTTGGATTCCTAGAAATCCAAAGGGCATCAAGGCAATTTTGAGGACAACTCAGGGGTACAATGGAAAATGTGAGTTTCTTATGGGGCACAGCAATATTTGCTTTCATTAAAAGTGAAATTGAGAGGATTGTGGCAAAGGGATAGGATGGAACAGCAAATGCCTTGGTGAAATTTGACCCCTGCATGTATTTTACACATTTCATATGTCGTCATTATCAAATTCAAAATGGCAAGAATAAAATATTTTTAAATCGCTCCGTGGCTAAAGTTGTAGTCCTCATAAACATATATTAAAATAAAACATGAGAACTTAGTTGCAGATTGAAATAATTATACTGATTTTTTAAATGTGATTGTTTCTATGTAGTTTATTACTAAAACATGTTAAATTAACTGACCCCCTATAATATCACTTTAAAAATCAGTTTAATGTGTCACTTATACTTAATAAATTATTTAAATGAGTTCAAATTTGCTTGTGTCATTGTACTTAAAATTGATTTTTTTTACGTGTGATTGTTTTTAAGTAGTTTATTACTAAAACATGTTAAATTATTGGATACCCTACACTATCACTTTAAATGTCATTTTAATATGTTACTGATACTTAATAAATTATTCAAATGAGTTTTGTTTCTGGCATCATTGAGTAGAAAACGTATGTTGTACTTACTACATATAAACTTATTAACATGGTTCTGTGTGAGGTATAGTTTATTGACATATTAATGTCAATCTCTTGTAATGATTATAAGGTGTTTTCTCATCTTCATTTATTACCAGCCACTTCTCTAATAAACTTGTACATATAATAATAATACACATGTACATGTACATAAAGATGTCACATTATATATTTATTGTAATCACTGTAAACAACTGTCACATTTAAACATTAAGTAGGTACTTTGGATGTCTCATTTACATACATATACATGTACATAAATATTTTAATTGATACTTAATATATTTTATTTCATTTTCTTTCTTGTTATCATTTAAAAACTGACATTAATTTGATGTACACTTCCTTAGATCATTCAATCTGTTCTTAAAACCAGGAGTTTAAATAATATCAAGTCATCTAGGGGCTGATTGCTTGAATTGAGCCCCTTTAATGATGATTCAAGTTTGGAGCCATACTTGTAGGTTATCACAAGTTATTTACAATGCTGTTCTTTAAAATGTGTTTGCCAGTGTTGACCATGTAACTGGTTATTTCAACACCTGCATTCAAACCTGTCTTAAGCAATTCAGTTGAGTAATAAAAAGTGGCCTGTTAAGACAGGTGGGTGTTTTACAGGTACATCAGGGTTACCGCGGTCATTAAAAACCTGGAAAAGTTTAGAAATTTGCTAAATTTATACTTTTCAAGGGACTTGAAAAGTTTAGAAATTTTGTTTAAAAATGAAAAGACATGGAAAAGTTTCGAAATTTGCTGAATTTAGACTTTTCAAGGGCCTTGAAAAGTTTAGAAACTTTGGTTGAAACTGAAAAGACATGGAAAAGTTTTGAAATTTGCTAAATTTATACCTTTCAAGGGCCTTGAAAGGTTTTGAAATTTTAGTTAAAACTGAAAAGACATGGAAAAGTTTTGAAATTTGCTAAATTTATACCTTTAAATGGCCTTGAAAAGTTTAGAAATTTTAGTTAAAACTGAAAAGACAAGGAAATGTTTTGAAATTTAATTCATGGAAGTCTGCAGGATCCCTGGTAGATGTACATTTATGTTGTATGAAGCCTGTTTTGTAAGTACTAGATTAGCTAACTTGCAGAACAAAAACCAGGCCTAAAGTTTATTTACGTTGGTGACTGTTCTTTCAAGTTTGATTGTATGTTTGATATCAAGAATTTAATATTAAAGGGGTTCTGAAGTTAGTTATGACCCAATTATCATGGTGGAGAGGCTCACTGTTCTAGATGTGGGACATCAGATTCTCGAGCTGGATTGTAGTTATAATGGTAACAAATAATTATTGGTGACAGTCAATCCTTAGTAGTATTTTCACCTTGGGTGTGATCGGTTAATTAACTAATTAGCTATTATATGAACCTTCTCAGACATGACCTCACATGCCACAGTATTTGATATACAAGTTGTGAACCACTGGTTGGAATGGGAAATGGTCAGTGTGTCAAACAAGATGTATTGATCCAACAACCCTCAGCATCTCTGACCCAGATCTAGCTATTATATGAACCATCTCAGACATGACATCACATGCCACAGTATTTCATATACAAGTTGTGAACCACTGGTTGGAATGGGAAATGGTCAGTATGTCAAACAATGTATTGATTCAACAACCCACAGCATCTCTGACTGATAATAGCTATTGAGTTAAATCTTGCCCCACATCTGAAAATGAAAAACGTGATTGAATGGATAATAGTGAAAATGTTTCAGTTAGCTTTGATTTCTTGTTGATAAGAAAATCTTTTTTTTTTGTTTTCTATTCATTCATGGTGGTCTATTAGATTTACACCTTGGCTAAAAGGAAGTATCGTTTTCCTGGGAAGTTTAGTTTTGTTACAGTTGGCTGCATGACAAAGCAATTTTCTCTTTAAGAATTTCAACAATTCTGAGACAAATACATGATTTTTATATTGTGTTACCTTTAAGTACCTACTGGAATACTTCATCTATTTTGTGTTAGAGGATTGTTAAATAAATAAATAACTTCCTCTATTATAAATTCATGTAAAACTCTGGAAGAAGTACACAGGGTTCCTGCGTCATGTGAAACGCTGAGTACACGATTCATGTATCTTATTACCAGTGTCACATACTAGTACATTGTAGTTGGTCCTTCCTCTATTACAAATACAGGTATATATCTACATGTATGTACATCTCTCTAAGCCATACATAATTCATATATCTTATTATCTGTGTCTCATATACTTGTTCTTCAGATTCTCTGCAAGCAGTACATGATTTCATGTGTCTTTCTAACTGCGTCTTATAATTATATGCTGTTCTTTATCTATTACAAATTTAAATGTAGATACAATAATTCCAGGTAGGGTTTCTGTGGTCATTAAAAACCTGGAAAAGTTTTGAAATTTGCTAAATACTTTTCAAAGGCCTTGAAAAGTTCTGAAATTTCCACTTCAGCCAAGATTTTTTCGATCATGCTTATTAGAGTGTGAGTGATCACTCCTTGTGACGCATTATGTTCCTGAAAACCATGTTTTTCACCACTGAAAGTCTTTGATTTCCCCTCCCCCTAAAGAGAATAAACACTGGGTTTTTTTTTATGCAAGTTGAACATTCAGTTTTTCCATATTTCAATTTTAGCTCATGGTAGTGTGATACATCTGTACCTTTTTACAAATTTGTGTACAAAAAGGTCATTAAATGTTTTGATATATCTTGGAATATCTTGGAAAAGTTTTGAAATCTGATTCCTGGAACCCTATCTAGAAGTATATATAAATAATTACCAATTGAGGTAAAATCCTGTGAGGAGTACAGTATTCTTGTCTTTTGTTACAATACTTGTACTTCATGTATTACAGATTGAGGTAAAATCCTGTGAGGAGTACAGTATTCTTGTCTTTTGTTACAATACTTGTACTTCTTGTATTGCAAATTGAGGTAAAATCCTGTGAGGAGTACAGTACTCTTGTCTTTTGTTACAATACTTGTACTTCATGTATTACAAATTGAGGTAAAATCCTGTGAGGAGTACAGTATTCTT
>JAULBS010142113.1:0-12657 GCA_032355785.1 Symmetromphalus regularis | reverse complement strand
ATCACCTGTTTACTGACATCTTTCTTTTAATTTCAAGAGTAAACACCACCTTGCACATCAATAAGAGACCAAATAAACAAATGCTAAATTAGGTAGAGTGTCATTAAATATATATTTACTAATCAGTTAAAAATAATTAATTATTCGCATCCCACATAGAAAACATTGCACCGAGTCCTATCCGAAGATCCGGTCAACGTTCGGAAGTTGATTCCGAAGACACAGGAACTGCTAGTAGTTTCTTCACGGTTTTGTTAATTTTTACCATTAATATGAATTAATATTTTAAACTTCACTTAATAAATGACGTAAGTATGATCTAAATAACTTATATATGTAGTTTTTATTGATTTATCTTTACAAATGTACACTAATAAATTGATCTAGAAGTCCTTGATTTGGAATCGATGCTGAAGACGGAAGTTTCGTCCCCAAAACATTTTACCTCCAGTCATTCTGTCCCACAATTTAAATGAAAAGAAAGACAAATAAATGTTGGTAGGAATTATAGGTAAGACCTCCTTGCGTCCACCCTCATCTAATTAATTGTTTAAACAGTACTTTTATTGCATAGAATAATTAAGTGGTACCTGTCAATAATATAACACTATTAACAGCTTTTAAGACATTTTGAGATAGATTTCAACCTGGACCCCTCATACTTCTATCTCTCATTCCAACAATAAACTATTCTGATGTGGCTGGCAGGGTTTCACATTTGAAAAGTAGAGGAGAGCTATAAATCACTCTCCAAGTAAGGTTCAGGGGAGCTTTTTCACTTCCATAATCATACCCCTACAGAAGTGATGGGGAGCTTTTTTCCTTAAAATCAATTGAATGATTCAATTGATACATTTGGCCAGAGAGTCAATAATTAGCATGTGTATCAGTTTTAAATCATAATTTCTGTGACAGTGTTTGTTCATGTCATCATCATCAGGGAGGTAGTGATGGCATGTACACTCAGTATTCATATTTGGTATATTAGAGGCACTGATTTTCCATGATAACGGAATTGTGGAAAAACCTATCTGAAACGGAATTTCCTTATTTACTCCGAAAACATAATTACTTGTCTCCAAATAGCGCAGTTTATTAATTAAATGGATTTTCTATCCGCATTTTGGAAACAAAAATAGGCGATACCTGACTACACTGATATCTGTACGTGTTACACCAAATTAATTTTACCAGTCGATTTAATAGTTTTAAAAAAAAATTTGCTCTAATTCTCCGACAATTATACGAGTTGAAGATTTGTTACATATTTTGAGTCGATTTATTTTTAATATTCGTGATAATTTAAAATGATGAAAAAATTTTATGTGATCAATTCTAATTATATTTAGATTAATTTAGATATTTTTGTAAAAACCGAGAATTACCGAACTCGATGGTATTTTTGGAGCGCGATTATTCACGCTCCTTGGTCAGAATCTACGGGCGCTGTGGAGCGCGAGTGCAATCGCACGCCTTAAATGTAAAACCCTGCGCTGGTACTGAAAAGAATGATATTATCCTAATTTGGAGATTGGGAATACAATGTCATTTAAATTATTTTAAAGGTGGGCATGCAGTATCTGGTGGCTATTTTATCACATTCTTCACAAGAAAAATTACTTATAATCCGTATTTGTTTTCTTATTTCAGAAAGATTTCCGTACATTCCCACTTTTCATGGTATGTTTAATATATATTATAAATGCTAATTCAACAACTAATGAATCTGAACCGACATTTCTCATATTCACATGAGAGAAAACGTACTCCAACAATGTCCTGCACATTATCCAATTTAACATAGTATTATTATACAAGATAACCAAAAATTAAAGCACATAAATAGATTAGTGTGTGTTCTTATAGAAGGAAATGAAGATTGCTGCAAAATTGGAATTGTATGGTTTCTGACAGAAGTTAGGGAAGTGGGCATAATTATTAAATCCCTGCCCTCTACGTTAACATTTTTGTGTAGGTGACAGATGGCGTCTACATTTATTTTTTTAGACACCAGGTAAGACATTTAGGAGCCATTATTGAGTGTGTGGCTGTCCATCTGTCTGTATAATCCTACTATTTTGATAGCAGTCTCCATAAAATTAATTTTGGTTCTAGTGAAGACGTGGTTGCTAATTCTTCCGTTTAACTGGCGTGCATTTAAAATGTGGATTTTTTTTTTAATTTATGTATTTTAAAGCAAGCAACAATCACATCACTGAACAATGAGAGAGAAATTTCAATTTACAAAAGTAGGATCGCTAAACATAAATTATATCGTAAATTTAATAAATGACCTCTGAACGTAAAATAGTCCAGGTAATTCTTGAGCTGTAACGATTACATTAAATACAGTCAAGTCTGTACACATGTCAAAGATTTACATATTTATATTTTCAAGCATGCTAATATTCATAACATACGATTAAATCCAAGTCTGGAAATAAGTGCTAGGTCACTGATGTTGTCCGGTACAAAACAATCATTTTTCAAAGTGTTGACTGTCTTAAATTTAATATTAGTGGTGATTTTGTCTGACACAAAATCTTTCTTTTATTTGTTTCGAATCAGTTCGATCCCATATGTGTAAAAAAAATGCGTGTTTTCTGAAGTCTCTAGATCATACACATGTATGCTTATTACCAGGGTTTCTAGAATACGGTAGCCCGTTGCTAGTAGTTTTTGCGGTCAGACTACCAAATAATCACTTTCCACTAGCCCGACGTCTAGTGAAATAAAAAAATTAAAATCCGAACAAAAACTCTACAATGAAACAATTTAAAAAAAAAAAAGTGCTATTAATATTGACAAGATACGTTTATCTGCTGCATTCGTAATTCATACACAATACAACATACTACGTTCAGAATTGGAAAGTGCTCGATATACTTTTTTTGATAAATTAAGTTCGTCTATTATTAGCAGTGTTGGTAATGGCCGGGAGCCCGAGTCCACCTGAAATGGGGTCGGGCTAGGAACTTTTCAAAGTTGGTAGCCCGTGTGTCCACCATGTCTGGATAGGCTACGGTGATATAATAATTAAATACCTTCCAATGACACGCTATTTATCCGTGTGGGGAAATGATTCACATCGTTTATTCATTGATTAATAAAATATATGTCTGTCTTGTTTGTCTGTCTTATATTTTATCGAGCAGTTAAACACAAACCAATTAATAAACAACTTGTAAGTACAAAAATGTAGGTAATAATTGAAAAAAAAGTTGCTCCGCCAACTTTTCCGTTGGTCCGCCAACTTTTCAAAGTTCGGTGCCCTTGTGACCACCTCAAATCTCAATGAATTTCCAACATTGATTATTAGCTTGGAACATGTCAAATAACTCGCAAGTGTAATCTGCAAAACCATGCAGTCCAAGATTTCTGTTACCGGCAACATGTCATAATAAGAAGAGTATCGAATGTCTTCCGGTCAAAACAAATCAAGCTTTTCTGTTCTTTTATCATTAAAAATGCAATTAGTATAAGTAATTAATGTATCCATTGTTACCTATTACATTGAAGGTAATAATTATTTTTCTTTTGGTAGTCAGTTTTTAATATTACTCCGACTGTGTCAGTCATCTGCAAAGTCTGACACAATCAGATCACACGTGGGATTTTTTTGTAAATAAACATGTAGGTCGCTATCTGATAGATCTACTGTGTTCTTTTGTTTTTGAAAACGGAGACACTAATCTTATAATGAATCAGGGTGCAGACACTTGCATTATTTGTAAGGGATTTTATTTTTTAAATCCTGCAAAATATGTTTGAGTTTTATTTTTCAAAGGTAGGGCTAGTGAATTTTTAAGTCGGGCTAGTGAATTTTGAAAATCACTGGTCCGACGGCTAGAGCATTTCAAAAAAATTCTAGAATCCCTTTTATTACATATGCCTTGCGGTAACTGAACATTTGCCCAAATGCCAGTGTGTTTACCCAGTAAAGAAGAACAAAAAAATCCATCTGTTAATAGCATTAATATCACATGGTTGGTCCCAAGCTGCTATAAATAATACTTTGAACATCCAGAATCTGTAATCGGTCGACGTGTTCCAAATGACTTAAATAATCGGTAATAATTATGAGATTGAAGTCACCAAAACGTGTCATTAAATTAATGATGTCGGTTTATAATATAGAATTCTAAGAAACTAACATATTTAGTGATGTAAATGGGATTTGGGTATACTGCTAAAAATATGTGACGTCAGATCCATGTTTCAGTGTAGCACTAATGTCACATGGTTAGTGTAGTCAAGACGTTGAAGAAAATGACAATTTGATACAAACAAATGTCGTGTTATTATTATTGTTATATGATTAATAATAAAACATAGTAATAACACTATAAAACTTATATTTATTTATTCAATATTTACCAATTTCAATTTAATTTGATGATGTTTTCGTTTTTGACAGGCACGCATTGACTGACAAACTTCTGTTTGGTCGGTGGGGGGGGGGGCGGAGGAGCGGACAATCACATGAAATGTTTCAGATGCTAAATTTAAAAAATGTTCGCATATGCGACCAATTCATTCGCAATATAGAGGACTGTGTCCTGTCATTTAGGACAAATGTAACACAAAAGATAAAAAAAAATTTTTGATTTTGTAATTCATTTTGATGAAATACCAAAATCTTCCTAGGATATGTTTGATACACTTTTAATAAAATAAGTTTGATGAATCATAAATGTATATGAAAACAAATAAATAATTTTATCTGGGGCAAATTGACCAATGACCGGAGCGAGTTGACAAGTACTGTACTTTGGGGCGACTTGACCAATTAGGCTTGGGTGAATTGACGAATTGAGTCGGTTTTGGGGCAAGTTGATCTCCCGTTTGACACTCGAACATTCTGTGAATGTTGGAGGTAAAAAAAAGAATATTTATTTTACTTTATCGCTCTACTGATATTATTTATTTCAGATCTTATTTTTAATTAGGTTCTGCTGCATAAAAATCATTTTAAATAATAAATATGTAATTATTTTTTCTTTTCTAGATAACTATACAGTAAACCTCACGTATAACGTCCTCGGATAAACCTGACAATCGCTTATACCATACTGAAACTCCAAGTCCCGGTCCCGTCTAACGATAATTCCGGTAAAAAACCTAGGATGTAACAGCCTCTGTATATTGGATATTTGCATATATCGTACCCAAATATCCGGTCCCATTATAATGCAATTCCTTTAAAATGATTTCTTCATCTATAACATTCTCCTCCTGGCTGACATGTACCTTCGTGAAAAGTAATGAAAATCGAAGAGAATGTGGTAAAAACCTTACTAGGTCATTCCATGTCAAATCAACAGATTTACTGACAATTTTCCACCAGTCCGTCTTAGAAATGGCTAAAAAAAAATGTCAAATTATCCATTAAAAAATGATATCCTGAAAATTTTAGGTTAGTTGGATAATTTTTCAAATTTTGACACTTTTCATTATCATTTTCAAAACTTAATAAAAGTTTTAATAATTATCGCAGAGCTTCCAAATTTGGTATTTAAACTAATCAGACAATGGGGAATCCTAGTCATATTAAGTGTAATATGTGTTGGGTACCATGTGCTACTTCAACAAATTGTATCAAATAATAATATTTGGTGTCACAAATACTGTCATACCTATAGGGGTATACGTCACACAGGTTTGAAATTTCACTGATTTATTCTTCATATATGTGCCATCAACCAGTAAAAATGTCAGAGATGTGTTCTGCCTATTTTGGATTTTATGATATTTTAAAATGATCTTCATAAGATCCACAGTTGAACTAGATATTACATGTGAAATTCATGATGCACATGTATAACTAATCCCTTCCAATATTAAATATTTTTAAATATCTTATTCTTGTCATGATATGCGACTTCTTATTTTTATTGTTGATGAGAATAAACGTTGATGTGTAAATATATCTAGTAAAATAAACAAATTTGTAAATGAATAAGAGAAGTAAATTAACGATGTAACGTGTTTCAGTGGCAACTAACCCACTTGAATTCACTCTTCTGAATATATATGTATGTATCGGATATAGGCCAGAAACGGACAGGCATACATAAACCTGGTGGCCCACATGAATTTTGCGATTAAAAATAAAATGAAAAATATTATTAAACAAATGTTATATTATATATATATATTTTTTTTAACATTCACACTAAGATAGATCCTGTGATATTGGTGGTCAAAACTGGTAGAAGAAAACAACATTCTGAACTAAATTGAGATTTTGGCTGGAGATTGTGTATAATAAATCTGATTGTAGTATTCATAGTATTATGTTTAACTTTTGCAGAGCTTCATTAAATAATTATGTTACAGTTAATGTACACAAAACAATCAGGTGATTCTAAGGGGGTCAGGTGTGAAGCACTGGTTGTTTTTCTATGCAATGACCCAGTATATATATACTTGATATATATTACGACTTTGGTACGAAATGTCTATGGTACAAAATGACCAAACAGACATGATAGGAAATGACTATGTACGAAATCTCCAAATAACTGTGGTACGAAATGACTTGGGTACGAAATGGTAACATTGGGTACGAAATTACTGGATACCGTTTACACACTCATCACATAATTATAAAACAATTGAAATATGATACTGTTACAAACAGTTTATCATTTGTATGTATGCCTGTCCGTTTCTGGCCTTTAAAACTGTCATTACAACAAGCGCATTCCATCATACATAATTACGTGTTATCCACGCAGAGCACTTCGCATTTTGATACAGCCCCAACCAAGAGTCTGTGCATCGAGATGTCACGAGGGTCCTCACGTGACCGGAACAGGGCATTGTTGTTTTAAAGTTATTGTTAATATTGCTAGGTAGGTGATGTTTCTTCTTGCAGCTCGTTCATAAGCGATTAATATACGGAATATTAGTTACCAACGAACTTGAAAATATTTAATCTAAAGGTAAGTACTATTAGATTTGTCAGTAGTTTCTTACTAAAGCTATATTTGCCGACTACTCGCTGATTCTCAAATCTCCCCGGAAAAAACATACTATGCGTGGTCTGACGCTAGGAAGCAAACATCAGTAATTAACAGCTGTCTAACGTCAGAAACTCGGACTAGCTGATGTAGTGACGTCATGACTGAAGGAGTTAGGGACACAAAATCAAAACATGGTATGCAGAATGCGAATTATGGCCACGTTCACAAAAATTGCTGAATTTTTGACAATTTCTTTTCATATTGGATTTATAGCGTCTAGATATTTGTTATGTATATGAGTTTGTGAGTATATGTGTTATGTATATGTGTATGCGATTATGTGTGTGACGGACAGACAGACACACATTCACACAGAAATAGAGAGAGACAATTATCTTTGTAAATATGCTTCTATCTTCTTTCTGAAAAGATCATTTTTGTACTTTATGAGAATACGGACGCCATTTTATATGTTCTTCAATTTGACCAATTCAGACATTTACAAAAATATAGTCACTATAAAATGTAATTATTATAACATGTTATTTGTTGATGCAAAGTGCACAACTGGGAGATAATGTGAGAAGTATAGAATTATCCCCTTATAACTCTTATAACATAAAAACAGATAATACATATTATATGAGAATACCTACAACAGATTCCTTGTCCTAGTAATGTTAGAAGGATTATCACGTGATTCATCCTCGTGCAACGACGTCACTGATCTAAAATAGAAATGAACTGTTCTAGTACGGTCTTAAACCTGCCGCACACGAGAGCTATCAGCTGAGATAAAAGTTACTTCAAACTGACAGCTTACGTCACCGTCAGCTGTTTTTTTTTTACGATTATCACGTGATTGGTCTTTTGGGGGAATTGAACAAAACGTATGTCCGTTTTAATGACTATTACTGCAAAATTGTGTATACCCCACCCCCCACACACACCACCCCTAAAAAAGTAACAACAAAAAATAATAAACCCTGAAAATTATCCCCCAAATCATGAAAAGAAATTATTTCGTTATCGAGTCATTGACGTAGATACGTACGTCATTTGTATATTCTTGTAGAAATCTTGATTCGTTTTCATTGGTTAGTTGATAAATTATGCTCAGCTGATAGCTCATGTTCCCCGCACGCGGAGAGATTTTCGTCTCTCGTGGCCAAAAATATCAAACACGATAGATATGTTCCTCAATGCCTCGCGAGGCGAAAATTTCATCAAATTTCACCACACACGAGAGCTCACCAAAAGTTTCAAGAAACGTTTTACTCAGCTGATAGCTCTCATGTGCGGCAGCTTTTACACTCGGGACAGGCTTGCCTTCGCGGGCGCTACACAGTGTGTATGTGTGTATATATGCGTGCGTATGAGCGTGCATGCGTACATGTATGTATGTATACACGTACATGTATGTATGTGTGAAAATGTGTGTGGTTACGTGCGTGCGTGCGAGCATATGTACAGCTCAAGATGAATAAAGAATTGAATTGAATGTAAAGGTAGGTTTTCTTTCCATAAACAGGACATCACAGACACAAGTTTGATATACCAGTCGTGGGGCTCTAGCTGGGACGGAAATATCCCAATCAGAGAAATATTCGACAGATGGAATTCAAAAAGTAAAGTTTGTTTTATTTAACGATACCTTAAGAGCAAATTTATTTTTTATCTTGTAATTAGCTATTGGACGTCAATCATATAGTCGTTCTGATATATAGTTAGAGGAAACCCGCTGCCGCTTAATAGGTTACTCTTGCCGATAGACAGCAGAGGGTCTTTTATACGCACTCTCCCAGAGGATAGAACATAACACGACCTTTGAAGAAACTGTTGTGGATCACTGGTTGGAATGGAAAATTGCCCAAACTGCAAATGGGTCCACTGAGAAGGATCGATCCGACGACCGACGCCTTCGCAGGTGGACACGCTACCGTTTGAGTTACATTCCGCTAATGATTGAATTGGATCCTACAATTAATACACTCGAGGTGAACGTTTTACCCACTGTTTAGATTACCAATATCTCGCTCACATAAGACAAATTGACGTGGCAAGCTCATTATTTATATTATCTTGAGAATCAAGTGCGGTCATTTAATAATAATATATTTACTTTAAACAACCCCTACTCCCCTTAATTACCAGAGATATTGATTAATTCAATTATTAAAGAATTTTTGAGAACTACTTTTAAATATTACGATTGCGATACTGTGACGTAATCACGCACCAGTCCAGTAAATAATATATTTATTTATTTACACACACACACGCACTCACAAACACATCACATTACAAAAGTAAATATCAGTTATTGGGGAATCCTGAAAATAAATGCTCACCAGTAAATACAGTAAAGTAAGGTAAAGTTTGTTTTATTTAACGACTCCTCTAGAGCACATTGATTTTTATCTTATCATCGGCTAATGGACGTCAATCACATGGTCTTTTTAACATAAGTATTTAGAGGAAACCCACTGATGCCACATATGTTACTCTTTCCGATACGTTTATATGCTCTGTCCCACAGACAGGACAACACTTAGCATAACATTTGATGAACCAGTAGTGGACCACTGGTTGGAACGGAAAATAGTAAATAATTGCTCACCAGTAAATGAATGCTCAGGTCCCAATTCTGTTTGTGAAATATGTCGTTACTGTTATCCGTACACGTGTAATAATGATTGCATCGCTTTCAAAACAGTTTGCAATGCTATATTAATCTAATGTCAATATATTTACAAATCTACACGTTGATAGTTTTATATGTATAAACCTGAGTTGATGTAATACTCTACTGAACGAATATATTTACATAACGAATGAGTTTCATCGTTTTAACAGTTTTAATAATTCTCAATCAGGCATAACCTCGTATCCACCTGCAACTCGGCGCTTCGTGTCTAACCACCGCATTTAGCGTATTATCAATATTTTAAAAATAATAATGAATTATGCTCACGGACAAATAAATCATAAACAGTAAACTCGAAATGGAATTGCCTATATCATGTTTCAGGTTTAAACGTTTTGCGTGATATAAAAGCGAGATCTAGTATGACAAATGCATGTAAGTTTCATTCGTAATTAATATTTAGAGCACAAATACCCTTAAATTCCGTGGGAATATGCCTTTAACAACAGAACGGAGCAGAGCCCAGTAGCTCAATATAATAACAAATAAAATAATACAAACTGATATACGGAATACACAAATATACATACCATACATAAATTAACATACTGAGATTTAATTCTATCAAAAACGTAGACGTCATACCGAAGTCAGTTGGTTATAATTAAATTTCTATTATAATCATTACAGTTTAAAAGCGTCTCATTGGTCAAGCTATTAGCAACGACGTTTGTTCATTTCTCGATTATCATAAAATGACGTCGTCATGGAACTTCTTAACATTATTAACATTACAACGTCATAAACTATGATGTCATTTAAACATATTTGTTCTTTAGTATTCTTGAGCCTTATTTTGCAACACTTTCCCAAAATAAATGAAATAAAATAATGAACTTATTTGTGTAATTACTAAAAATGTAAGTCCCAAATTTAATTATTGATTGTCTCTTTATTTTATTGATGACACATATCGTGGAAAAAGAACATTTGAAATTGAAAGATTATTAAGAATATATGTTTAATGTATTTGAGCCAGATGTATATGTTAAATGTACGTTAAACATGTGTTCTGTTAAGAAGCATAGTCACACGGACTTTAAGGGGTTTTGTGGTCTAAATATTGATTACGAATGAAACTTACGTGTATTTTGTATACTAGATCTCGCTTTCATAGCACACAGGACATTTTAACTGAACCATGGTATAAGGAATTCCATGTCAAGTCGATCGATTTTCTTTCACATTTACAAATTTCAAGCTTCTAAATCGGAACTAGTCGTGGGGCGAAATAAATTGGTACGAAATATTTTTGAAGCTACACAAATATTCAGAAGTTTGAAAATTACGGCTAACGGGGAAATACCCGTCACGTGACTCGAAATATATACGTCAAACCTTCATAGGAAAAAAAACACGTTAGTTTTGTTTCGATTTATTTGTCATTGAACATAATTCATTATTATTTTTAAAATATTGATAATAAGCGAGATGTGGTGGTTATGTAAGTAGTTGAATGAAGTATTTCTATGGATAAATCAAATGTTTAATTAATTCTTTGTTTGTAAATTAATTAGGTCAAGGGTCCGTAGGAGTATGCGTTTAATGAATACAGTAAGTCTTATTTAATTTACGTTTTGAATTTTGTGTTATGACTTGCCAACGTATCTGTTGTTATTTCATGAAATCCCTAGCAGTCTTTTTTCACGGATTTCATGAAATCCTTACGTGAAAGAGTGATTACACTATAATTGGTGAGTATTTCAAGGATTTCATGAAATCCTTACGTGAAAGAGTGATCACACTATAATTGGCGAGTATTTCAAGGATTTCATGAAATCCTTACGTGAAAGAGTGATTACACTATAATTGGCGAGTATTTCAAGGATTTCGTAAAATCACTTATTTCACATTGCTTATCGGCGTTCGGGTTCCCATTAGTGCGACGGGGTGGGAGGGAGGTTGACATTTTGGCCAAATTTAAGGGTTTTAAAAGAAATCTTCATTTATTCACATTTACACCTAAGATTACTACGCATTTTTGCTGTAATGAACAAAACAAAACAACGCCCATGCTTATATGCACTATTGCTTGTGAGTACATTGATGGAACATTATATCTGATCAGGTCATTTTTACCGAACACCACCTTAATTTTTGCACGAATAAGAAACTTGCTCCAACTTACTCCTTCCCCCTCCCACCCCCTTCACCCCCACCCGTATTGTACGCTTATAACATTGCTATTGCAACATAATATATACATTCAACTTTAAATTAACAAATGTTACAGCATTTGCGTTCGGAGAACATTAATTTATTATTCATTTAAATAAATTACATTGAAATTGAAATTAAATTAAAATATAAAATAATTAATAATAAAATATCAACAAACAAAAAAGAAACAACATACCAAAGCAAGAATATCGATCCCATATGGAAAAAAAAATTATTTTGCTAAACTTTTTTTGGTTCAGTATATTTATGTTATTGTTTTATCGTGGGTAGTAAATAATGATATCGTTTGTCTTGGGCGACTTAGTATGTCCTTTGTTTGCTGATGACATTCCAACAGTCGAATTATTGTACTATGGTGAAAGCTTAACGATCTGGATATCGCAAGTGCTAATAATAAACTCAGTGGCGGATCTACGTGTTTGCTCCAGGTGCCCGCCCCCACCCTTATTCTAGTGATTTAAAAAAAATATTATTATTATAATTTATTATAAATTTTTTTTTTTAACGTTAAAGAACCCAAAGATTCTTTTAAATAAATGGATTTTCTGCCTGTAAATAACCATAACCCCTTTCAGGGTCGGTGCAGACAGTGTTTGATGGTTGGTTGTATTTATTTTCGTGCTTATATCCAATTAAGACTGCAGAATATTCATATAAATAATAAACAAACCAGAAATAAGATATATATGTGGAATACAATTTTTAAAGATTCCTTCCTTTAATTTTTTTATATTAAAATAGAAACATACTATTTATTGGAATTCTCCATCACTTGATCTTGGGGAGGGATGGGATGGAGGA
>JAULBS010142102.1:0-12658 GCA_032355785.1 Symmetromphalus regularis | reverse complement strand
AAGATACAGACATTTGAATTTGAGTGGGTGTGCTAATTGGCCAAAAGTTCATTAGCATGTATCTCATTAATTAAGAGTCTGTGAGCAGAAATATTTGGGTTCTGGTCATTACTCATAGGTCCCAATCATTTTCCGAAATTTTACAGAAATCTGAGAGATGAAGGCAGATTTCGAGTTGATTTGATATGGAATGACCCATTTGTATTATTATTATATTAAGTGGTGTGACAAGTGGCATACAGGTTTGTTTCTTATAATATCTGCCCCGTAAAAAGCTTTCACCACATAAATTGTGCGTCAAACTCAAAAGGTCTTCCATGTGAAAACCTAGTTCAGGTCAATTTCTTCATATTGTATGTTTGGTATCAACATTTCATCAACACTACATAATATAATAAGCAAAGCTTCAATACATACCTTGGTCATCACCGGGACTTAAAAACTTAACTTTTTTCCATTTCTCAGGACTTCTCGCTTCATTCTAACATACTATTACACAATATGAGTTATTTTTTCATGAGCTATTATTTTTTGATGAACAGTTAAATTTTTTGGAAAGGCAATCCTTTGGATGATGCAGTATTACATCATAACATTGTTGCATCAGCCAAAGAATACAAGTATTTTCCAACAGTAAATAAATGATGCAATATTGCATCATAAAAAGTTTGTTTTTTTCTGCAATAAAATAATAAAGAAAACCTGATAAAAACATGAAATTCAATATCAATTTGTTTAGACAATTCATGTAGTGTCCGTAACCTTTAAAATGTAAAAAAATCAAATTTCAAATTAAAAAAAATAAAACAATATTCTATATTTTAAACATACACGTTGAGGGGTATATTATGGAAAACCACATTTCTATTGTAAATACATGGTTACGGACACTACAGATTAGTCACCTTGCACAATTCCACTTTTCAATGCCCTCATTTTTAGAGATATGATTCACGGATACCAAGATGTGCCGATATTTCAAGCTTTGATCTAAAATGAGTCTTACAAAACAATAACCATTTGTTAATTAGTTTGCTGTGTTTTTCAGGCACATAACAAAACATGCCCACTGTGATTTTGATAATTTGTCAGAAGCATCTCTTTATGTTATTTAGTCATAACTTCCTTCATACATTGTATGTTGTCTATTTTCATTATAAAGCTACCAAAACTTAATATAGGAAATGTTCTATAAGAATGCATTAATATCATTTCCAAATAAATCACTAACAATATGTTAATTTGAGTTTTCAAAATACAATTTTTGATGTGAGACAGCATAACGCCAAACAATTGCCATTTTGGGGAAATGTTTATTGCCATAACTCAACAACAGAGTAAGATATTGGCTTGAAATTTGGTGGCCATCTGGAGCGGTCATTACTACAAACGTTGAATGTAAGAATCAAATTATAAACTCTACTAATTATCTTCAATCAGTATATAACATAAAAAAATAAAAAATTGGACAAGTACTGTGTTTTAGCCGTTTGATTGCGGATGGAATGTGAATTAGCCCAAGGGCAACACTAACAACAATCATATCTTTGCTGTGTTCTCTAGTTGCCTTACAAGCTGAGTGCAAAGAGATGTATCAGAACTAGTCTCTTCAGGATTCTGAGGATGATATGACAAGAGTTACCAGGGGACCATGTATGCCTACAATAGGTGTTCAAGAGAGATAGTGATTCCTAGCATCAGGAACAGGTCAAAGTAAAGTTTGTTTTATTTAATGATGCCTCTAGGGCACATTTATTTTTATCTTATCATCGGCTATTCGATGTCAATTATATGGTAATTTTCACATTTTCAGGGGAAACCCATTCCTGCCACATAGGCTATTATTTCCGATAAGCAGCAAGAGGTCTTTCATAAGCACTGTCCCTTAGAAAGGACAGCACATACCACTGCCTTTGATGACCAGTTGCAGACCACTGGCTGGAATGGAAAATAGCCCAAACTTCAAATAGATCTTCTGAGAAGGATTGATCCGACGGCTGGCATCTTCACAGATGGACACTCTACCGTTTGAGCTTTGTCCCACTACCAGGAATTGATCAATCAGATGTTAATGGCAAGAAAAGGTGTTCTTTTGATAGACATGCAATTTTTGAATGTGTATTGACACTAAACAAAAAATATTACAGGTCTGAAACTTTTATATGTGTTAGTTAACATGTAGGAGATTAAATTTCAAGAAGGATCATCTCAAGGTCACAACAAAGGTCAATGTACCCCGAGGTACACAATATCTGAAAAATAATAACAGATTTAAAATCCTTGTCAAATTGCCTTTCTAACAATACCAATTTTGTGAAGATTGGCCCAGTAGTTCCTGAGATATGAGAGTTCAAAGGTTAGGCAGCCACACCCGTTTTGACCAAACATCTAAAAATTTGGGGTCCATATCTCCCACGCCACTGGTCTGATTGGCCTAAAATTTGGAATTTTATGCTATGGGATCCCATTGGATAGTCATTTCGTACCATAGTGCTTTGGTCATTTCGCACCAAAGTCATTTCGTACCATAGTTATTTGGTCATTTCGTACCATAGTCATTTAGTACCATAGTCATTTCGTACCCGGTATCTTATTCTTGTCATTATGTGCAACTTCTTATTTTTATTGTTGATGAATAAACATTGATGTGTAAATATATCTTGTAAAATGAGCAAATTTTAAAATAAATAAAGTTTTAAATGAATAAGAGAAGTAAATTAACAATTTAACGTGTTTCAGTGGCAACTAACCCACTTGAATTCACTTTTCTGAACATATATGTATAGGGGGCCATGGTGGCCCACATGAAATTTGCAATTTATTTTTAATTTTTATTTTATTACTATTATTTTTTGTTTTTGTTTTTGAACATTGACACTTAGATAGATCCTGTGATATTGGTGGTCAAAATTGGTTGAAGAAAAAAAATTCTGAACTAAATTGAGATTTTGGCTGGAGATTGTGAACCGTGTATAATAAATCTAATTGCAGTATTCATAGTATTATGTTTAACTTTTGCAGAGCTTCATTAAATAATTATATTACAGTTAATGTACTCAAAAAATAGCTGATTCTAAGAGGGTCAGGTGTGAAGTACTGGTTGATTCTCTATGGAATGACCGAGTATATATACTTGATCTGTCAGTAGATATATATTATGACTTTGGTACGAAATGACTATGGTACGAAATGACCATGGTATGAAATAACCAAACAGACATGGTATGAAAGGACTGGTATGAAATGACTAAATAACTATGGTACGAAATCACCAGGGTACGAAATGTTAAAATTGGGTACAAAATGTTAAATTTGGGTACGAAATGACTATGGTACAAATTGACTGGATACCATCCTAATACATTCATGTAATTAGAAATTTGTTTAGTAAATCCTGATGCATCCAAAATGTATTTAGAAATGTGTGGAGTAAATCCTGATACATCCAAGTATTTGGAAATGTGTGAAGTAAATCCTGATACATTCAAGTATTTGGAAATGTGTGGAGTAAATCCTGATACATCAATGTATTTAGAAATGTGTGGAGTAAATCCTGATACATCCATGTATTTAGAAATGTGTTTAGTAAATCCTGATACATCCATGTGTAGTAGTGTTAGAATAAAATGCTCCTACTGGTAGTAGCTAGTGGAAATTTCCATGTTAGCTCACTTGGTAGAGCGCTGGACTCTCAAACTAAGGGTCATGGTTTGAATCCCCTCAGTGGAGTTTGAGATTTTCCTGTTACATTTGGAGCTGATGTAGGGACGAGGTATGTTTTTAAATGAAGAACATGATTAAAACCTGGTCAGAACCTGTAACAGCTCAACTGCCTGTGGCTCTTAGTATGTAGTTGTATTAGAATAAAGTGCTACTGCTGGCAGTAGGTAGTGGACATTTTCACATTAGTTCAGTTGGTAGAGCACTGGACTCTCAAACTGAGAATCATGGTTCGTATCCTATCAGTGGAGGTTGAGATTTTCCTGTCACACATATATTTATAAATATATTGAGTAAATCCTGATACATCCATGTACTTATAAACGTATGTTAAATTCTGATGCAACCTTGTGTTTAGAAATGTGTGGAATAAATTCTGATATATCCATTATTTGTGAATGTATGGGATATTTTAAATGTTTATTTTAATTATTAAATTATGCTGTATAATTTACATGTTGACACATTTTTTCATTTGTTGTTTGATTTTTTTAACTGTGTAATTGAAGGGTATGGAAACTGTGGGAATGTTTGAGCTGCAAAAGCAGATAGAGAAACTGCAAAACACCACACAGAACATCATTGAAGAAAACAGGCAGAAAAGCAAAGATATGAAGGTGGAGTTGGCATTATAGATATTTCATTCTCATGTACATTCATTCACAGTCATTCACAATTACCAACATTTTCCTATTCTTATAAATCTATAAGTTTTGAGGGGTTGGGTCAAAGTCAGCATACAAATCAACAATTTATGTGTAAACATTTCAGGGAGGGGATCTGAAGATTAGGAAAATGTTGATTACAGTAAACCTTGCATATAACGTACCAGTAGGGACCAGCGTTTTATGTCAGTTATATACGAAATCCGTATTACACGTATACATATATACCGTCCTTTGTCTGTTATACACATAAACCGTACTTTGTCCAGTATATGTATACCGTACACTGTTCGATATGCACGTAAATTTGACAGTGTCAGATGTATAACTGCATGCCTACAGCATGTTCAGTGTCCAATTGAATCCGTGTAGATACAAATTATTTTCCTTGTATATCCTATCAAGAAGTTGTCTAAAAGCTCCGCACAAATTTGCTGGTACCCTCCCAACTTGTTCTCCACCCTCAAGCAAAACACTCATTGCGTTAGGATCAACTGGGTTGTTGTACTACCTACTGACTTGCATAACTTCTCCTGGATTGGGTTTTACTTTGAAATAATGATAGCCCTTGACAGACCATGAAATTTTAATGGTGTTCATCACGACACATTCACTTTACTGATGACAGAACTACATGTATTCCAAACTTCATGCATGCACATGCATAGCGCCACGAAACAGCGCGCACAGTCAACTCTCGCGTCGGACCCTCTAGTGCGACCGCCTGCTACGCTGCATGCCGAATTATCGTACATGTACATTGTATTTTAAATTCGTGAGCGTACCAGTCCCGCCATGCGACTGAAAACTGAAAGAACGAGTCGGGACAAAGTTCAGTGATGTTAAAAAATGCTTTATTTTGATTTTTATGTAGAATAACGTACTATACAGTACGTTTTTTCCACATTCTCATCGATTTTCATTACTTTTCACGAAGGTACACGTCGGCCAGGAGGAATACGTTATAGACGAAAGGATTTTAAAGGAAATGCATTACAATGGGACCGGAGATTTGGTACGATATACGCAAATGTCCGATATACAGAGGCCGTTATATGCGAGGTTTTCTTTATTGGAATTATCGTTAGATGGGACCGGGACTTGCAGTTTCAGTACGATATAAGCGAGTGTCCGGTTTATCCGAGGACGTAATACGCGAGGTTTACTGTATAAAACTAAAGTGCGCCCGAAATATGTTTTTGTGAGTTTACCTATCAACTTAATCAGGTCCAAAAAGCGGCTTAAAATCGAACGTTTTTCTAATTTCGGTTTTTCAGTTTTAAATGTATTTTTTTTTAACAAATTACCAATCGTATAGATTTGAAAACAAAGCCAATTTTGAGTGATGAATTCCAGTATACGGTTAGAATATATTGACTTAAATTTGTGGTCGAGATTAGGAATTGGTCGAGATTTGGTCACTTTGCCATAACTTACCTCTTAATTCTGTCTTAAGTTCTTCTTTAATCGCCTCCCATGTGTTGCCCGTGTCATGATATGATATATCGCGTGTATTATATAAATAGCAATCAGTGGTCTACAACTGGTTTATCAAAGGCCGTGGTATGTGCCGTCCTGTCAGTGGGACGGTGCATATAAAATATTATTTGCTGCTTATCGGAAAGAGTAGCAAATGTGGCGGCAGTGGGTTTCCTCTAAAGACATATGTCAGAATGACCATATGTATGACGCCCAATAGCCGATGATAAGATAAAAAACAAACTTTACTTTACTTTATATAATAAGTAGGGGCGCTTTCTAACTTCCTCAATGAGGTCCCCTATTTGCCCCTTTGATAAGTTTACGTAAGCACGCGGCATAATACTTTTTTTAATGAGGGCTTTCCCGATGTTACGTCATGAAATGGAATTTCCCCTGCATTCACCGGATCCGTTCAACGTAAACTCGACAGATACGGAGAGCAGGTGTGTGTCATGCGTTGTGTTAACCATATTGTTGGTTGGTTGTATTTATTTTCGTGCTTATATCCAACTAAGGTTCAAACACGCTGGCCTGGGCATACAACTCATCATCCTGTGCTGTCTGTCCAGGACAGAGGTTAGTGTTAGTAGGAGACACGAAACCCGCTGGTTTTCTACAAACAGCAAGGGGTATTTTATATGCACTATCCCACAGACAGAATAGCACATACCACGGCCTTTGTTAAACCAGTTGTGGACCACTAGTCAGTGTAAGTGGTATACACCTACCCACTGAGCCTTGTGGAGCACTCACTCTGGGTTGGAGACAATACTGAGATTAAAAATTGTATGCCTAGACTGAGATTTGATCTCAGTACCTACCAGACTCGAGTCACGGAGGCCGGTACCATATTGTCCAATACAGTTTTGACGGATACATTGAACAGTGGTACCACTAGCTTTAGCGGTACACGCCTACCCACTTGCGGAACACTCACTCTGGGTAGCAACCAATAATGAAATTTAAAAATGCCATGCTTCGACCATGAGACCGATAGCTTAACCACTGCGTCATAGACGCCGGTTTCCACATTTACTGAAAACAATGGCTATATATCGAAGACGGGGTTAATACGGTCAACAATATTAATTGCAAGGGAACCGGTAGGTCGACGGATCGATCCTTCTCAGTGGACCCATTTGCAGTTTGGACTATTTTCTGTTCCAACCAGTGGTCCACAACTGGTTCATCAAAGGCCATGGTATGTGCTGTCTTGTCTATGGGACGGTGCATATAAAACACCCGTTGCTGCTTATTGGAAAGAGTAACCTATGTGGCGGCAGCGGGTTTCCTCAAAATACAGATGTCAGAATGACCACATGATTGAAGTCCAATAACCAATGATAAGATATAAATCAATGAGCTCTAGAGGCGTTGTTAAATGAAACAAAATTTACTTTATATTTTGACCCCTGTAAACACATACATATGCCTGTTTACCTCATAAGATGAAAAATACCAATATCATAGTGAAAAAATTCCCACTTCTCAGCCATTTTTGTCTTCCCATTGGAAATAAAATAACCGAGAAATACCCTCATTTGAACGATGTTAAGACAGACACAGACACCTCCACAAAAAAACCTAAAAGAATTGTAATTTCGATCAGGCCAGTGTACAATCGTAAAAAGTATATGAATATCGTATATTTTATGCCAAAATCATAAGTCCAACTTTCCATTAACATGATTTAGCACACATTTCTGCCTTGTGTTTCCGTGCACAGAAATGTGCGTTTCCATATCTGTGTGTTCGCACTACATGTACTTACCTAGAAAGAAAAAAAATGTTTTCCACTACGGAATTTGGTCTACTGTTCTATTTATACAGAAGCGATGCATTTGTATAATGCAACACCAATGAATGGCGACGCAGTAGCGCTGATGTTATATGTACTGGATGTACAAACTTTTACCAAAAAATTAAGATCACAGGGTATTTTACAACCTTGTCAAGGAGTTGGAAATTAATTCTCAAAAACACCATGAAAACTTCAGAATGTCTCCCGAGATGCTGGAATACGTCCTGAGTTTTGTAGGACCAGTTATCCAGAAGAGATATGTACAAGTGCGGGAAAATGTGTGCTGAAAAATCGCTTATCGATATACTTTATTTCAGAGCACTTAATACTTGCATGTGTAATTGTGTATATGGAAATGGTACTATGTACATGCACCATATCGATAAACTCGTGGCGGAAACGTGCACAAAACTGCGTTACTGAAAAGTGGGCTTAAAGGTATACATCAAAAGAACTAACCTGACTACCAAACTGGTTGCATGGAAAGGCGAGAATCGCAAGACCTGACTCAACATACTTGGCGTGCAAAGCTTGTAGTTGAGTGTAGTTCTTGTCTGTGAAACCTCATTCAGAAGCCACGTTCACAATCAGAACTAGCTTCTCTCTGAAAAAACAATATATATTACTGAAAACAGGGTAAAGCTTGTAGGTTGAGTGTAGTTCTTGTCTGTGAAACCTCACTCAGAAGCCACGTTCACAATCAGAACTAGCTTCTCTCTGAAAAAACAATATATATTACTGAAAACAGGGTAAACAATTTATATTTATCAAAAAAAGCATATCAAGTTCTTTCCAATACTGAACATAGCGAATGAATTACGAATGCTGCGGAAAAACTTATCTTGTCAATATTAATAGAACATTTTGAAATAAAAAATTATTGTTTTGTTGCAAAGTTTTCGAGAGGATTTTTTTTTTTTTTAAATTCCTCTAATCGGAAAGCAATTATTTGCTAGCCCAAATGCAAAAACGACTAGCCAGTGGCTAGAAACCCAGCCCAAATTAATGCAATCTAAAGCCCTGAAACTTCCAACACTATTGGACGTCAATCATACATATATGGTCATTCTGACATATTTATTTATACGAAACGTACCGCGCCCATATTTTTCGACCAAGGAGCGCGAATGATCGCGCTCCAAAAATACCATCGAGTTAGGTAATTCTTGTTTTTTTTCGAAAATATCCGAATATAATTAGAATCGATCACCTAAAAAATATTCATCGTTTTAAATTATCACGCATATTATAAATAATTGTTGGAGAATTAGAACAAAAAAAATATTTAAAAAATGTCCAGTTTTGTCAATTAAATCGACTGGTGGTGGTCTCTGCGGTAAAATTAATTTGGCATGACACGTACAGGTATCGACTATTTTTGTTTCCAAAATGCATTTAATTCATTTAATTAATAAACTGCGCTATTTGGAGACAAGTAATTATGTTTTCGGAGTAAATAGGAAATTCCGTTTCA
This sequence comes from Symmetromphalus regularis, assembly GCA_032355785.1. NCBI lineage: Eukaryota > Metazoa > Mollusca > Gastropoda > Neomphalida > Neomphalidae > Symmetromphalus > Symmetromphalus regularis. The sequence continues at coordinate 3,516 of JAULBS010142102.1, read as the reverse complement.
GATAGGTTTTTCCACAATTCCGTTATCACAGGAAATCAGTGCCTCTAGTATACCAAATATGAATACTGTACATGCCACCATTACCTCCCCTACAATGATATGAACAAACACCCTCACAGAAATTATGATTTAGAACTGATACATATTGCTAATTATTGACTCTCTGGGCAAATGTATCAATGATTCTGAATCAATTGAATCATTCAATTGATTTTAAAGAAAAAGCTCCCCATCACTCCTGTAGAGGTGATTATGGAGAGTGAAAAAGCTCCCCTGAACCTTACTTGCGGAGTGATTTATAGCTCTCCTCTACTTTTCAATGAACTCAGGTAACCAAATTTTATTCTTGTATATTTGGCGGAGTGTCCACCTGTGAACCGGTCGGTCATCGGATCGATCCTTCTCAGTGGACTCATTTGCCGTTTGGGCTATTTTCCGTTCCAACCAGTGGTCTACAACTGGTTCATCAAAGACCGTGTTTTGTGCTGTCTTGTCTGTGAGACAGTGCATATAAAAGACCTCTTGCTGCTTATCGGAAAAAGTAGCCAAATTAGCGGCAGCGGGTTTCATCTAAATCAATGTCAAAATGACCCAAAGACTGACGTTCTATAGCCAATGATAAGATTTAAATTAATGAGCTCTAGAGGCATCGTTAAATAAAACAAACTTTTTTATATTGATTTCTTACTTGTATTTTTCTAATGAGACTTCCTGACCATCAATATCTTTAGCAGAAAACTCATAAATTGACTTGGCTTTCTTCCAGAAATCCTTGCCTTCTGCTGTCGCCTAAAAATAAAAATATTTAAAGGTTCAATTAAATATACATACATGTATTTTGCTATTTTTACATGTTATCTGGCACCATGAAAGGAGTCTTTTTTCCCCCTTTCCTTTTCATCTCTTTCTGATAGCTCCCCCATCTATCAACATCTTGCTGTCCAACTCCACATCCCGGTCCTTGTCTCTCCAACTGTAAAAGGTGCTCGTCTCTTGTGGACATCTATGCCACACACCTGTCATTATCCAGCAACTTTTGCTGTGTGGTTTGTCTTGTCACTTCAGGGTGGGTTCAATGGTCACTTCTGGCATAGTTGAGAGGCACCTGTCACCATCTACTTAGTACCCCTACTTCTGGCAATCATTAGTTAGTGCCATGGGACAGACCAGCTATGAAATGAGTCTTTTATTTTGCAGCCTACTGTCAGGGCAAGTGGGGAAAATAATCCACTGGGTACTATCAGGGTCATATTCATTTTTATTCAATACATTCAATGAACCAAACATTTCAGTTTCAACTTTAAACATTTACAATGTCAAGACTAATTGCAGTAGAAACTTGATTCTAGTATCATAACAAAGAGTAGAAACTATACTTTTTAACAATGTCCATAGCTAAAATTCAAGTTAATATCCATTATGTGGTGGTATGTCACATGCATTTATATTTGTGATAAACAACTGAAAATTTTACAAATACAGTGGATGTTGTCTAAACAGGACTCACTTTATACCGTCGAACTAAACTGGTTTACACAGAGAGCTCATCCAGAGTTACGGGTCTTCTGAGATTGACGACTCGTGATCAACAATGACATTTGAACCCATGGATGGTTAATTAATCCAATTAATCCAACGGCCTACCACAATTAGAGTAAACGTCACACGACATTTTGTATTTTATCTTGCGACGGCATCCTCATTGCTTGGCAATTGACGATCACTGTTCATCTAAATTAAGCATCCTGTCGTTGAGTCAAATCCCAATCAGAACTAGACAGAGGTAATTAATACATGAATGGTTCTTTTGTTCTTGATTTTTGATCCGGAGTCCAGAGTAGACAGAATCCGGATTAGGCAGAGATTTATACCTAAGACTAGTAAGTGATAAACGGTAGCTGGATAGGGCTTTAGAAATGGGCCAGTTTACACAGAGATCTGGATTACATAGAATCCGGTTTAGACGAAGTCCACTGTACATGTACAGGTCTACAAACATTGATATTAAATTATTATAACATGTAAATGCACAATATCAAAACTATAATTTACAACATAGACACATACAGGGGTTTACCTGTATTTATAAAAGAGGGGTCCCAGGCACTCACCGGTTTCTTTTCTGAGGGACCTAACCTAAACCCTAAGGGTCCACTATTTAGTCAAGAGTTGCAGAAAACAGGTTTAGCATTAAGAAAAAAAAACATTATGTCTTAATTTTTATTTATTTTATATTGAATAAATGAATTCTTTTTTATGGTACTAAAATTTCCCAGTACACCCTCTACCCCACCCACTATTGTTTATTAATGACTGAGTCAATTATATAACCAAAACAGTTTTGATATTTTTATCAGAGTCCCATGGGACGCAGTTTCTCTGATTTTGGGAGTCCAGATGAAATTTTATTGCATCCTTCATGCAGGTTTTGCGAGTCCGGTAAATCCCTGCACTTAGCTGCAATTGAACAAGATATGTAACAATATCATATATTTTGATAAAACGTTACTGTAAGCTTAAAGCTGTTGTATATATAATCTGTTTATTTTTATTTTAGTGAATAGCAAATTGTATTTTTGCTCATGTGGGTGTTGCAGACCTATATATATATATATATATACACTGGTATATCCAGATGGGATAGGGGCCTTTGTGGTGTTTTTTTTCCATCACTCCATCACTGGCATCAGTCTTAAGACATCGTCGTTGACATTGGCCATTACACAAAAATGTGTTTTTACCAGTACTATTAATTCAATCTCTCTTTCAGTATTAAATTAGTTTTCCAACCCTCTTCCAAAATCCCTGAACCCATGCATTATAAAACAAGCACGATGTGAAACAAACTATAACGAGTTTCGATTTAGCACGCATTTTGATTACTTGAAAACATTTATAAACCGGAAGTTGGAAACCATAACATTGCAAATGATTGCTAAATTTCATAAAAACAGCTAAACACTGTTTGTTACTTGATTACCATCGTTCTCGACAACAGACGATTGCCAACAAGCGACCCTTCCAACAGTTTGTGAGGTTTTGTCAACAAACAAAATGGAAATGAGCGAGTACAACGCTGGACACGAAATATTTGTCGAATCACCGTCATGGATACGGTTTTGGGAAACTTAAGCCTCTTGGAGCTATCAAAGATCTGATTGGCTGAACCGTACACATCTCGCACTTTGAAATGGTTACTATGATTACGTTGTTTTCACCGTAAAGATATAGGTTCCAATGGAAAAATTATATATATAATTAAAAAATATATATAATAATCAATAAATAAACAAAAACTATTTTAATATTGTTTATTTTTTCTATTTATTTATTTTATGCACTATGATAATTTTATCATAGGGGTACAAGTGTCATATGTGACCTGTTCTCACCCAGGCCCGAACGCTGTGGGTGGGGGGGTGGGGTGGGCGACGGGTGAGCACGCACCCCCCTAAATCTGTCGAGATCCGTAAATGCAAATTTGGATTGACGCTAATTTACTAGAATAACGTTAAA
>JAULBS010142091.1:0-12661 GCA_032355785.1 Symmetromphalus regularis | reverse complement strand
TTAAACAATAAAGTATCCTGTTTAGTCTCATGTTATGTAATGTGTAATATCAAATTAAACAATAAAGTATCCTTTTTAGTCTCATGTTATGTAATGTGTAATATCAAATTTAAACAATAAAGTATCCTGTTAAGTTATTTTCTACCGAATACACATATGAAGATGCCAAAGGCAAAACAATCAGGGTCACACTGAAGTCAAACAGAGAAAAATTATAATGAATGGTTTCATTTTGATTGTTTTTGACCTTGAATTTAAGAAGGTCTTTAATCCTTCTGTATGTATAGGGACATTTGGAAACAAATGTCTTCATATACAGATATAGATGGCACTATCAGGTCAGTTTTTGGAAATTTGTGACCCTGATTGTTTTGCCATTGATATCTATAAATATTGTGAAATAAAAAGATAAAAAATAAAATAAAATCTAACAATGAAATGTACAATGAAGAAACCAAAAAGGAAAGTCTTAAGATGGAGAAATATCAACTCATGTAATCTGATATTATTGTAAAGCTGTTTTTGTTTTATATAACAAAATAAACAACAACAAAAACCATCAAACAACATCGCATGCATCAAAACATATCAAACAATATAAAGTGTATTAATTAAAACTGTTTTAAAAAAGTTCATAAATGTAAATAGCTTGTAAATGAATTTTGTTTTTGTAAACGTTATTATCCAAACAGTAAAGAGTCGAGTTAAAAAAATAATAACGTGCAAAGTGTGATTGAAGCAAAGCAGTGGTAGGTCAGGGGGAGTGGGGGAAGGGGGAGACCCTCCTAAATGTTGTGATTTAAATAACATTTTAAAAATTATTATTATTATAATTTGTTTTAACGTTAATCTGAGGATTCTTTAGAGGCCCCCCTAATTTGATTTTCTACATCTTCCACTGCAAACTAAAAACTGAACGTGAAGTGTGTTAAACTGAAAACAGGAACGTGATTTCAAATTAACATACAACCAATGTTAAAGATTGTGGGAAACTGAAAAGGAAAATTAGATTCAAACATTAACAATAAGCTAAAGACTGAGACAAATTCAAAAGAAAAATTAAATTAATAATTGAAATAACAACCACAATGAACTGCAACAAACTCTAATGAAATATTAATATTTAAATTGAAAATATTTTATTACAGAACATTAGATTACCGTACTAAACATGTTCCATGATACCATTTATGTAAGACTGAATGTTTTCCATTGTACATCATACTAAAGCAACTGTTGTAAAATAAATGGAATCACATTCAAACAAGTATAATCTATTAATTACCCATCCAACATTAAAGAATGTTATTACACTAGATATACAGTAGTCTAGTATTATTACACTTAGTATAGAGTTGTCTAGTGTTATTACAATTGGTATACAGTTGTCTAATGTTATTAAATTTGGTATATACTACTCTAGTATTATTACGCTTGACATACACAGACCTGACTAACCATAGAAAATCCTTTCAGGAATCTAGGGCCCATAAACATGATTTCTAAGGAAATCTAAGGGTTCTGTCAGGAATTCATAAAACGTGACAACTGAATTTTTTTTTTCGAGATTTTAAATGATCATTTGCTTTAATAATTTCTAATTCTATCAACAACACCACATTTATTGTACATTTAATAATGTTGCACATGCTGTAATACAGCTGTTTGGACGTCATATGCCTCTTCCAGACATCGCGCCCACAATGTCTGATGCTAAAGTTATGCAAATGCCCTCGGTGGAAAATGAACTCCGACAACTTTAACGATAAAAAAAATAAAAGTAAATAAATAAATAAAAATCTAGGCAACTCAGTCAGCCAGCGGAAAGTTTGATTGTATCGCCGGAATGCCATAGTTTGGGGTGTCTGTCTGGAAACATTACGGAGAAACTGTAAAGGTAGGCAGGTCTGCATACAGCAGTCTAGTGTTATTAAACTTGGTATATAGCTGTCTAGTGTTATTACACTTGGTATATAATAGTCTAGTGTTATTACACTTGGTATATAGTAGTCTAGTGTTATTACACTTGGTATATAATAGTCTAGTGTTATTACACTTGGTATATAGCTGTCTAGTGTTATTACACTTGGTATATAGTAGTCTAGTGTTATTACACTTGGTACATAGCAGTCTAGTGTTATTACACTTGGTATATAGTAGTCTAGTGTTATTACACTTGGTTCATAGTAGTCTAATTTTATTACACATGGTATACTGAAATCTAATTATTACACTTAGTAAAGAGTAGTCTAGTTATTACACTTGGTACATAGTAGTCTAATGTTATTACACCTGGTATATAGTCTAGTTGTTACACTTGGTATATGGTAGTCCAGTGTTATTACACTTGATATACAGTAGTCTAGTTATTACACTTGGTATACTGAAATCAAATTATTACTCTTGGTATACTGAAGTCTAATTACAATTGGTATATAGTTGACTAGTGTTATTACACTTGGCATTTAGTAGTTTAGTGTTATTATTCTTGATATATTGTAGTCTAGTTATTACATTTGGTATACTGAAGTCTAGTGTTATTGCACTCGGTATATTGTAGTCAAGTTATTACACTTGGTATATTGAAGTCTACTTATTACACTTGGTTTACTGAAGTCAAGTTATTACACCGTATACTGAAGTCTAATTATTACACTTGGTATATAGTAGTCTAGTGTTATTACACTTGGTATATAGTAGTCTAGTGTTATTACACTTGGTATACTATAGTCTAGTTATTACATTTGGTATATTGAAGTCTAGTTATTACACTTGGTATATTGAAGTCGTTATTACATGTGGTATATTGAAGTCTAGTTATTACACTTGGTATATTGATACTCTAGTTATTACATTTGGTATATTGAAATCAAGTTATAACACTTGGTATATATGTCTAGTTATGACATTTAGTTTATTGAAGTCAAGTTATTGCACTTGGTATATTAAAGTCTAGTTATTACACTTGGTATATTGAAGTCTTGTTACTACACTTGGTTTATAGTCTAGTTATTACACTTAGTATACTGAAGTCTAGTTATTACACTTGATACACTGAAGTCTAATCATTACACTTGATGTACTGAAGTCTAATGATTACACTTTGAATACAGTAGTCTAATTTTTACACTTGGTATATTGTAGTCTAGTTATTACATTTGGTATAGTAAAGACTAGTTATTATACTTGGTATATCCAGTAATCTAGTGTTATTACAATGGGTATATTGTAGTCTAGATATTACACTTGGTATACTGAAGTCTAGTTATTACACTTGATATATTGTAGTCTAGTTATTTAGCTTGGTATACTGTGTGGTGTTATTGTGCATAGGAAGCATATAGTATTAGTAGCTGAGAAAAAAAGCTATATGCCATCATGAATTGCTCTACACTTGCACCGCAAATAAACTTACGTGAAGGTGTGGGTGAAGGAGCTGAATAAATCAAATAAAAGCATGCTTACAATAAAACTCAAGTATACAAAACAAATTTCTACATATTAGACTAGTGTACTAAAAGGCATTATAAACTAGAAATTCATATATACGAAACAAAACTATCTACACATTTTAACAGAAAACTAAAACTCATAAAATTGAAACTCAAATGTACTAAAAAATCTCTACACATTATAATAATGTACTACAACTAATTATAAAATAGAAACTCAAATATACTAAACAAAATTTATCTATACATAATAGTGCACTAAAACTCATTACTAAGAAGAAACACAAATATACTAAACAAAGCTTAATCTACACATAACAATAATATACTAAAACTCATTACTGAGAATATATTATACAGAACTCAATCTAAACATAATAGTGTACTAAAACACATTACTGAATAGAAACTGAAATTAACAAAAACTCAAATACACAAATCTGAAATCAGTATAGTGATACGATAACAACAATTATATAACAGTTATTATGGAGTGGAAACTCACAAAAACTCAAAACTGAAGTAAATCCAAACATCATAGAAGAAATAAACTTTTTTATTTACAATTATTCATCCTGGATGCCTAATATTTTGAATGTGTAATGGGGTACAAATCAAATTATAACTTACAAGGTGAAAGTGCTAATGTTTGTTTTTATATGGGAATAAATTAAAATAACTCACGTGGTTGTGGTGCGGCGGAAGGAAGTCGGCTGGGACCTCTGCCAAGAAATGCTGCACCAAGAAGTCTTGCCCGCTCTGTGATAGGTCTGAAACTTTAGAACACAATCATATGAACATCATGCCATTACACCCCATACTGATTTAAAGAATCAAGTGAATGCTTCGAGCTAGATACATCCCAAACTGATTTGAAAAACCAGACTGAGTTAGATACACTCGAAACTGATTTGAAGAACTTGACTGAGTTAGATACACCCCAAACTGATTTGAAAAACCAGACTGAGTTAGATACACCCAAACTGATTTGAAGAACCAGACTGAGTTAGATACACCCCAAATTGATTTGAAGAACCAGACTGAGTTAGATACACCCCAAACTGATTTGAAGAACCAGAATGAGTTAGATACACCCAAATTGATTTGAAAAACCAGACTGAGTTAGATACACCCCAAACTGATTTGAAGAACCAAACTGAGTTAGATACACCCAAACTGATTTGAAGAACCAGAATGAGTTAGATACACCCCAAACTGATTTGAAGAACCAGGTGAACGCTCTACCGACTAAGATCACACCCAATATTATTTGAAGTGAATGTTAACGACTGAGATCACACCCTATATTGATGTTCCGGGTGAGTGCTATACCAATTGATCTAGATCCCATACCATATTGATTTGAAGAACTAGGTGAGTGCTCTACCAATTGAGCTAGATCACATCCCATATTGATTTGAAGAACCAGGTGAATGCTCTACTAATTGAGCTAGATCACACCCCATACAACAGTGACAAACAAACCTTTTCCTTTTAGGAGAAGTTCCTTCCAGAATGGCAACCTTATTAGAAAGTTCCATTTCTTGTACGTATTGCCTTGGAGTCTTGAAGTACGTCCTTCGAATCCTGAGATAAAACAAAAGATTTGTTTCTGTCACAAGCGTGATTCATTAAGACTGAACTTTATTCAGTCAAGTTCAACACGGTGAAGTGTAAATCTATCTGTTTTAAACTGGCAGCTGTCTAAGCTATCACAAAAGTGCTAAAGAGACTGTCATCTGGTCTAAACAGAGTTCACTGTGTAATTATACAGAAAAATAACATATTGTTAAATGGTTGGTTTCAAATTAGCACAGATATATCAGAATTATAACACCAATATATATATATCTTACAGTATATTAATATATATATATAACCCATTTTAAAAATGGAGCTAAACAAAGATATATTGTAGAAAAAACTAACATTTTTTGCTAAATAATTTATTTACAGTACAAAGTAAGATAACTATGTAATACACAGTACAATGTAATGTAACTGATTTAATACACAGTACAATTTCATATAACTGATGTAATACACAGTACAATGTAATATTATAAATGCAGTAATACATACACTTTCCAGGTGAAGTCTCGGATGAGACAAGTCATTGGAACAATGACAAGTCCTAACCAGAAAACAGAACAGCCGTACACACGAGAGTCCTGAAATAAACACATTAAATAAAAAAAACTATTTCACTTATTTAAAGAAAAGAATTGGTTATTTAATGCCACCCAAACACATTGTTTATTCAGTGGCTATAAAGTGACAAACATGTAATCTTTCATATGCATTCTGTACCAGCCACCAATTTTTATTTCTTCCCATTATAATTTGGTTTTAATTAACTTTGGATCCTACTTCAATACTGAAAACCTTATAAAATAAAGAAAGTCCTGAATCTGTCCCTGATTCTAAATGGTCATTTTGTTGTTGGATCCAATCTAATGAATACTTAATTAATGTAAATCCAGTCATACCCTGAAGTGATACAGTATTTGTGTAAGCACAATCTTAGCTTTAAAAGTCTTAGGCCAAGTTTCTCGTTGACGGTTCAGGCATCTCTACAGTTCAACCCATTCTTTTAACACGTGTGGACCCAGTTTAAATTAAGAATCAAGGTTGAACTGTCGACGAGAAATTGGCCCTAAAACTCATCATGCCCAACATCTCTGGAGTTAGGTTTATAGTAGAAATATGTGACAATAGGTAACTCACCACCCCAACATCTCTACAACTAGGTTTATAGTAGGAAACACTTGACTATCATGGTTTATAGTATGTAATGTGACTACAGTAGTTTACAGTATGAAACATGTGACTATAGATGACTCAGGTGACTATAGATAATTCACCATGCCCAACATATTTGGTGTTAGGTTTCTAGTAGGAAACACGTGACTATAGTAGTTTATAGCAGAAAAATGTGACTGCAATGGTTTATAGTAAGAAACATATGACTTTTAATAACTCACCATGCCCAACATCTTTAGAACTAAGTTTAAAGCATGAAACATGTGACTATAGATAACTCACCATGCCTAACATCTCTGGAGCTAGGTCTATGGTACGAAACACGTGGCTATAGATAACTCACCATACTTAACATCTCTGGAGCTAGGTTTATTGTAAGAAACATGTGACTATAGATAACTCACCATGCCCAACATCTCTGGAACAAGGTCTATGGTAGGAAACACATGACTATAGATAACTCACCATGCCCAACATCTCTGGAACAAGGTCTCTGGTAGGAAACACATGACTATAAATAACTCGCCACACCTAAAATCTCTGGAGCTAGATAACTCACCATGCCTATAATCTCTGGAGCTAGGTCTATGGTAGGAAACATGTGACTATAGATAACTCACCATGCCTAACATTTCTGGAGCTAGGTCTATGGTAGGAAATACGTGACTGTAGACAACCAGGAACAAGAACCAGCAAAGAATACTTCCCCAGATTGAAATATGGGTCAGCTGCAATAAATAAATAAATATACAATGATGTTTTATAATTAAATCATAATGAGAGGGACCTGTGTAGACGTTAACAAATAAATAAATAAATATACAATGACGTTTTATGATTACATCATAATGAGAGGGACCTGTGTAGATGTTAACAAATAAATAAATATACAATGTATGTAGTTTTATAATTACATCATAATGAGAGGGACCTGTGTAGACGTTAACAAATAAATAAATAAATATACAACGTAGTTTTATAATTACATCATAATGAGAGGGACCTGTGTAGACATTAACAAATAAATAAATAAATATACAATGTAGTTTTATGATTACATCATAATGAGAGGGACCTGTGTAGACATTAACAAATAAATAAATAAATATACAATGTAGTTTTATCATTACATCACCAAAACAAATTGATCCATTGATATTACTAAAGGACAAACAGTTTTGTAATTTCCTGTCGATTTACCATGACCACTTATTTTAAAATCCTCATTTCAAAGTGTTGAGAACAAAAATTCACTAAGACCTACATATAGAGATGCTATTTTCTTGTTTTCGCAGGATTTCAAGTTTTTTTAGTCAGCCTAAATATTTTGGGTTTTTAAAATAGAGCTAGAAATGCAGTTAATTTGACCCTCAAAGTTCACCAGAATGCACCATTTTCCTCTCTGTTTCAGAAAAAGCACTAGCAATCAATTCAGGTTTTTTTTTGTTGAACCTCACTAGGATTTCTGTACATATGAGGTTTGTTTTAAGAGATGCTATGGAGTGTACCATTTCACAAATACTAAAATTAATTTTCCATTACTTTTCAACCACAGATTTTCTTTTTCAACCAGCCTACTAATATTTTGGTGCCACATATCATATAAAAACCTATTTTTGTTTGGGCCTGAGACCAAACTAAAAAGTCTTATAAACATGGATTCTGATTTTAAAATGTTTTACCATTTCACAGTTTTGTATAATACAGAGAAACATATTAACATACAACTTACTAAATTCCAAGCACTTGTTTCGAGGCCAGCCTTCAGACAAACTGTCACAACTACATACTGGAATACACAATCATTTTAAATATTCAATATAAATACTAATTCAGTGATAATATACTGAACAGCAAAAGAAAAGCAAATATTTGTTCATATCCTGTTTAATCAAATTAAAAGTTAATTTTGTTTTATTTAACTACGCCTCTAGAGCACATAGATTTTTATCTTATGATCATCTATTGGACGTCACACATATGGTCATTATGACATGTCTTTAGAGGAAACCAGCTGCCGCCACATGGGCTACTCTTTCCGATAAGCAGCATGGGATTTTTTATATGCAGTCCCATAGACAGGACAGCACATACCACAGCCTTTGATGAACCAGTTGTGGTTTAATCAAATTAGACAAAAACATTAATAAAATGATAAAAACTTGTGCTGCACACACTTTACACTTCTCTGCACATGCCTCCAGTAAGCAAAACAGCCAATGTCGAAATATGGTTAAATTTTATCCAATCAAACATAGCAAATAAAATTAGCATTTCTTTTTGCTGTTCAGTATATATTAACAAATACAGTCATTTAATAAATTTCATGAAAATAAATCAATTCAGTGATAATTAGAAATTAAATTTGTTTACTTAAAGATAATAATCATTAATGTCAGAACAGATGAGATACTGGGGTAGGTAGCTAGACCACTTTGTAAATACTTATATTTTGTATAATAAAAATCACTGCTTCAGAACCAAAATGTAAGTCTGGGTTTGGCACTTAATGGTATCACAGAATGCCCTAAAGTGAGCTGCATTTAGTGCACAAAGGGTGTATGTAGGTTTCTGAAGCTATCCCACATTTATCTTGAAATCAAAAGATATTTGACATATAACTAGTGCCCAGGTGAGAAACAGTTTTGGCCCTTTTCTCCATTTTCTGCTATCCAAACTTACACCCTTTTGGTTCTGAAGCAGAGAATATCAAAAAAGTTTAAAAAAAAGTTATTGGGATGCTCAGCTCCCTAAGTACCCCATCTCCACAACCTATGCTAATATTTGGTTAATGACACCCCAGCATATTATCAAACATATAGTATTTTTGAAACTATAGATATAGCCACATAGGCTATTCTTTTTGATTTGTAGACTATCCAGCAAAAATGTCCAATGTCAAATATATTTTATATCATAAAATAACTTAAACTATTTACTTACTGTGTAAACAAAATTTCCTAAAAATAAATAATCTCCTACTTTGCCATCAGAAAATGCAACATCTGAAATAAAACACCACAAATTATTATCTCATACTGAACGTATGGAATAAAGTAAATGTAAACAATAAATAAAGCATTCACAAATCCCAACAAAACATAATCAGTGTAAATACTGACTCCTGTCTTATTCAATGCATAATGAAAAGGTATTTTTATAATAAACTTCTAACAAATTTTTATTAACTGGTATTAAACAGTGAGTACCTACCTTTCTGTAATGATAATAGAGGCAACCAAAACAACAGGATCGAGTGGAATATTGAATTTCCTATCCAGAACCAGAAAACCTGCAATAAAAACAAGACAAATAATATTATTATCACTGAACTTAAACTAATCTCCACATACTAAATATTTGTAACTGTTATCAACTTGTAGAGAATAACTAGAAAATCACATTGGATATCAACTTGTAGAGAATATCTAGACAATCACATTGGATATCAACTTGTAGATAATAACTAGACAATCACATTGGATATCAACTTGTAGAGAATAGCTAGACAATCACAATGGATATCAAGTTTAAGGTGGAAGTAAGAATCTATCCTGTTATCAACTTGTAGAGAATAACTAAACAATCACATTGGATATAGACTTTAAGGTGGAGGTAAGAATCTATCTTGTTATCAACTTGTAGAGAATAACTAGAAAATCACATTGGATATCAACTTATAGAGAATAACTAGACAATCACATTGGATATTGACTTATAGAGAATAACTAGACAATCACATTGGATATCAACTTATAGAGAATAACTACAGAGGTAAGAATCTATCCTGTAATCAACTTGTAGAGAATAATTAGACAATCACATTGGATATCAGCTTGTAGAGAATAACTAGACAATCACATTGGATATAAACTTGCAGAGAATAACTAGACAATCACATTGGATATCAACTTGTAGAGAATAACTAGACAATCACATTGGATATTGACTAATAAAGAATAACTAGACAATCACATTGGATATTGACTTATAAAGAATAACTAGACAATCACATTGGATATCAACTTTAAGGTGAAGGTAAGAATCTATCCTGAATACAATAAAGCCATTGAGTGGGATGTAGCTCAAATGGTAGCGTGTCCACCTGTGAAGCAGTCGGTTGTCGGATCAATCCTCCTCAGTGGACCCATTTGCAGTTAGAGCTATTTTCTGTTCCAACCAGTGGTCCACAACTGGCTAATCAAAGGCCATGGTATGTTCTGTCCTGTCTGTAAGACTTTGCATATAAAAGAACACTTATGCTCATCAAAGAGAGTAGCCCAAGTGGTGGCAGTGGATTTCCTCAAATAAATGTCAGAATGACCATACGATTGACATCCAATAGCTGATGATAGGATAAAAATTAATATGCTCTAAACGCGTTGTTAAATAAAACAAACTTTACTTTACAATAAAGCCAACATCCTATACTATTACCCAGTGGACACATGATGTCTCATAGATATTTATAAGAGAAGAAAATACATCTTTTAGGCTGTACAATCAACATTATTACATTGGTTGTTAACAGTGGCAGATCCAGAAAATCCATTTAGGAGGAGGGGGGGTTCAATAATATGATGCCAAAAGCCACCATTGTCCTCTAATGGAAAAAATGTTATTTAAATTGCAAAATATATGAGGGCCTAGGCCCCCTCTAGATCCGCCACTGGTTAACATAGGTACTTAAAACACTTAATTCAAAATAAGTATGTGTGCTAAGTTACATTTTAAAATAAATTCTCCTTTTAGAGTACTGTATTAAATAATCCAAAGCACAAAGATAGCAAGTCGAGTGACTGATAACATGTCTAGAGTCATATAACCAGTAGTAAATGTACTTTTATATTGACTCAATTTGTTCATACTTGCCTTAATGCTGAAAAATCTGCCTTTCTGTGTGTCTTTATAAAGAATTGGATTTTTCATCATCGTATCTGCTGAACAGAAATGATCAAACAACCCCATAGCCAGGGGTGGTGCGGCCGTAAAAATCTGCAAGGATAATGTATAAATAAAATTAGATAATTCAAAGATAAAATGTTAGTGTCTGAAGTTTAGTAGAATCACGATTTGAATAATGAAAATAACTACCTTACATGTACAAAATGTTTAGTGTTTGAGGTTAAATATACTTGTTTCTGTTCACAAATCTGATATATATGATACATATAAAACAGTTAAAGTTCATCCTAGGTTACAATACTTCAATATTAAGACTGTGCAGGCCCGTAGAATGGATTTTTAAAGTGGGGAGCTAATTATTATAGGTGTATAAAATGTGTTGCACGAAACCATGAATCTTTACCCAAAATAAAAACTGTTGAAAAAAGTAGGGGCTGATCCCCCCTTCCCTCGTCACAACCCTCGGCTCCTACGGGTTTGTGTTGATAAAGGTCTCATAAAACATGCAAAATATGTTTCAGTACAATATACACACTATGAAGATTAGAGGAGTGAAACAAATGAAAAAATGTGATTATCATTTAGAGAAGATAATCTGTAAATATTGTGATATCATTTAAAATAGCAATTAAGAAATGCGTGAACAGAATAAAATGTGATTATCATTTAGAGAAGATAATCTGTAAATATTGTGATATCATTTAAAATAGCAATTAAGAAATGTGTGAATAGAAAAAAATGCTCACACATTACACAAGTTGAAATCATGCACCAAAAAGTGTGAATGTCACACCAAACCTAAACCCCATGTGAATGTCACACCAAACCTAAACCCCATGTGAATGTCACACCAAACCTTAACCCTGTGTGAAGATCATAACAAACCTAAACCCTGTGTGAATGTCACACAAAACCTAAATAATGTGTGAACATCACAATAAACCTAAACCTAGTGTGAACATCATACCAAACAATGCTGATAAACATGCACACACACACTGGAGTTATTACTCAAATTTTAGTTGAAGCAGGAAACATGTAAACACCATATAATACTGGGCACAATATTTCACGCGAACCACCATTCTGTTTGCGTGTCAGTTACACAAAACTGAATTTACATGAACCGCAAATTGGTTGCGTTGTGACCTGTAGACGTTAAATTAAAACTTGCAGGCTTCGCGATTACAGAAAGGTTATTCACGGAGACATAGAAGTATTCTGACAAATGTTTTAGACTGATTTTTAGATACTTGATATGCAGCAAACCAGTAGACATCGTTATATTGCAACAGTTGTAACTTGCAACCTGTCTAAAATAAAAATGCTGAGTACAGAGTCAAGCCAAATGTTTCATTGAAATGTCCATGGATGCTGGAGACGGCTAAATGATCTGCTGCTCTTTCATCATTAGGAATATAATTATGCTGACATAATATTGGATTGCCTATAATTTTACAAATGTTTCATCTTTAGGAATATAATTATGCTGACATAATATTGGATTGCCTATAATTTTACAAATGCTGAAAATGGTTTTA
>JAULBS010142080.1:0-12662 GCA_032355785.1 Symmetromphalus regularis | reverse complement strand
AGTTTGTTGTTTATACATATGCACAGTTTATACAAACTGTTTCATTTTCTCTATTGAAATTGATTTGTATTTAAATAACATATTGGGGATTCATTTAGTTGTCATCATTTACAAGACTATTATTATATTATCTCAGACTGACAGCAGGTACCCTGACGTGCGTGACAAACAAGATCGTCGTGTTTGAGTCATTCTTGTTAACGTGTGCTCTATCGTAAAGTCGTTAAACCCACGCCCCGTGCAAAATCAAATTTACCTGCCACAAAGCGATAGCAAGCAGTATTTGTTATCCGGAACTTTGTGACTGTTCCGCAGTTGCATCAACTTGGACCTGCGATTGGTCGCACTACACATTCGTGTGATACCGTAGTTACGCCATATTAAGATGGCGTTTGCTTGTCAAAGTTAGATAAAATATTACAACGTGGCTTCAAATAAATCAACCATTCTACGTGTTTACTTTGTTTTCACAAGTGTTTGGCAAAACAACAATAGTTTTAACAACGGTACAACAGTATAATTAAAATAGAGGTAAATAAATATTTAAGGTTATTTTTGACACTGGTAGCAATTAAAGAATATGTGTAAAGATAACTAAAAACCGAGCAAACAAAATAGGTATTACTCAGGTGTAAATTATAATAACAAAAGTGGAGCCATTCCAGTGTTGTGAAGCGAAACCAAGGCATGAACACACAAATCCAGTCACTGTAGAATTATTGTATTAGAGGATCTTTTCAGATACATTTGTATATAATAATGTCATATGCATATTGACAATGTTTCACTTTGATATATATTTTCTTTGAAAACTTTTAAAATATTAATTAATCCTGTTCTTATTTGTGTTGCTGCTGCTGTTGCTTTGTTGTTTTGTTTTTTCTTCTTTTAACATTGTTGTAAATTTTTATGGTAACAGGGAAAGGATTAATGTGTATTACAATTTAGCTTATTTAATTATAATACATGGTTTATGGATTCTATTTTATTTATATCGTTGGTAGGTTGAAGAAAAAAGGTTTTGTTGTTGATATTTTATATTATGATCGGAATGAGGTAAGATTGTCATTATCGATTCATTGTTTGTAATAATGCATTTAGTTATAAAATAAAGATAAAATAAAGTTTCTAGAGGATTTTTTTTTTCTAAATATATGTGTTTGTTTTTTTACAGTATATAGATTATCTTTGGGTTTAAAAATTTATTATTAATTCTTCTATTGCACAATATCGCAGGGAAAAAAACATCAACAAACAAAATTTACTAAGGTCGTAAATTTGTAATCCTTTATAAAGACCGCCAGAAATATAAGCAGTTGCGAATAGATCGATACTGCGATATATCAAAATATTGGCTTTAATAATGATCATTTATATTTCCCTCAATGTGTCTTTCTCATGGTGATAGCCTTATACTAAGAAACTGTATTTTTTTAAATAAAGGAATAATCCTTTTAATTACATAAAATATTTGGGTCAAAATGCCTATGCAATTGACAGGATTCTACTGTATTAATATTTTTATGGTCAACCATCTTGTCATGTGTATATTTCAATTTGTTTATGTAATATATTCCTCCGACGCCGTTGAGCAACGGCCCGAGTGTACATAAATTCTTGTATTGTCTTGTCTTCTTGCCAGTAATAAAGTACAACCAAATATAGACTAAAATCAACAACAAAAAGTGTGACAAACTGTCGTATTTCAATGGGTACCCGCCTTATGAAAAGAACGTCTTGTTTTATGTAAATGTCAAAGTTCACTCCTTCAGTAGTTGGATGACAAAGTCGTGATCAAGAGTATTAGCAAGCAATTGTTTGGCTAATCCCTCTTTGACATTCAAGTACTCTAAACACACAGTCTTGAAAAGAAGCATTCTTTTTATTCAAACTCATGTGCAAAGTAACACATAGGCAAATAACACATGGTATAGGGTAGGTAATGTCAATAGAAACAAAAAAAGAACTAGATGGCTATTTTTGTCTGATGGGAGTGGATGGATTACTAATCAGATGTATTATTCTATGGGGATTTATTTATTTTAATTTTTTTTATTTACTATATCATAATATGATAATGTATGGGCTGCAGACATTTAAAAACTCGCAATAGTGTTTTTTTAGTTTTTTTAACTTCTTTTTTTTTTTTGCTAAATAAAACTATTTTCAGAATCGGTGACAAAATAAAATGGCCGAAATCCGGAGAGTTTGATTGGGGTCTCGAGTCAAATAGTTAACAATTTTACCTAGCTCTCAAAATTCCAGCCCCACCCCACTTTCAACTGCACTCCGCGAGCCCCGAATGCACTTCAGACATTGGACAGACGTTTTGTTAAAATTGTCCTAATTTGGATTCGGCGAATTTATGCAACTTTAAAATAAGACGTAACTTCGCGAATAATGCTTTTGTTGTCATTTAAATTAACAGCCTATGTGGCTATTGTAGTTCTAGCTTTTTAAATGTTCTAAATTTTATGTGCGAATTGCCACATGCTTGCAACATATCACAGTGGTGTTTCTCTTAACGCTTTCTGTACTGTCATACCACGTTTTAAATATGCATTCATTTAAAACCTATTAGGAACGGTTCCGGAACCACGTAAGAATGCACTGAGGCATATACGAACATATTTTCTCCATATTAATAACTCGTTCTGAAAATAAAGTAAATAGCAAACAATAGCTATGTCTCTGTGTATTTATTAATTAATTAACTAATTAATTTTCACGTTTCTATTTCATTAAGTGCCTAATTATCGTTATTGTCATTTTTTATTAAAAAAAAAATTATCCACAATTTTGATTTTTTTTCTTTCTTAAAGTTCTTCTCATAACCACCGCATATGAATTAAGGTCTTATAGTTATCGTCATTTTTATATAAAAAGTAAAATTATCCACAATTTATATGTTTAGTGTTTCTTAATTTCTTAAAGTCCTTCTTCTTTTAACCGCTGCGTTCGAATTAGGATCAAGCTTTTGTCCGTTTTAGAATATATATACTTTAACTGATGGCTGTCTGGGAAAATCATACCCGCAGATCGGGAAATTACCGATATTTAGGGCATCCCTCGTGCACTGGGAGATATCTAGAGAGTCGGTGCCATTCAAAGTTATTCACTGATGAGAGTCCATTAAGTCATTATAGCACTTGAAATGACACCCGATAATTACACACAGCTCTTAAAACGGAAAATCACAGACGGCAAAATTACAGACAAGAAAACACTCCCACAATGGAGGACTGCAGTTTCTTGGCCTCTTCACAAGAAGAGAGTGCTTCGCCCTTTGAATTCAGCCTGCCGCCAGGTGTCGCAATAGCGTTCCCTGCACGTGCAACGATGACGACCTCCTGGTGTGAGATCACGTGTTAAAATAGGAAGGCGGTTTGGGTCGCATGCAGGTTGTGGGCGGTTTCGTCATAAAACTAACTTTTATGTCCATGTCGCGTAAAGAAAACAAAGGGTTTGATCAACACTGGAACAATGAGGAAGACACGGAGACGGTTTTATTGTTGTGAAATACATATTTTGGCTATATTCTACGCGTGACAGGTGAAACCAGTGAAGCACCTGCTTTAATTAACTTTCTGTTTTACTACATCTCGTAAACCGAGGATTTTTTATTATTTAAATATGCCTAGCATAACTATTGACGAATCGAGTTACCAACTACAACTATTGATGTAATACCATACGGATATGAATTGTGATGTAATAAGATGGAACAGCTTTTTCAAATGTTCTATCTATCCTCTTACACTCTTTCTCTATTTCATCTCCTTTTCATCTGTCTCTCTCGCTTTCAATATCTAATTTTGTAAAATAGTGTAACTATTTATACATATGAACATATTTATTTATTTATATATTTATACATGTGTATATATTTATTTATTTATTTATTGCTGTCGTTCATGTTTTCAATCAGCAATAAGATGGTACTAGAAAATGTATTAACTGTATTGGAACACATTATAATAGGTCTATTGAATCTTCTAATATTCTTTATCAAAACAGTTGATAGATGGAAACGTGACATTGTTTAACACTAATTACAGGAGCAAATACTGCTAAATAAAGTACACTAACAATAAAGAAACCTACTTTTACATATCTAGATGTGTTCTAAAGCAGTTTTATCTCTCGCCATGAGATGTACGTCCATGTTTGGAGCCACCGTTTACAGTTTATTCATATGCTCTAATTATATTTCAACTTCATTACTTGGTCCTTAGCAAATGTTTAGTAGTATAGCAGCAAGTAGTATTTCTATTCTAAGCACAATTTTAAGAACTAAATGATACTATATCACCCTTAGATACTAACACATTAACAATGGTGTTTTATGGGTTCTACTTAAAACATCATCCAACATGTCATTCTACACTGATAAAAAGCCTCTTGGATTTGAAATGAGTTTATTGAAGAGCTGGTTATTTGAAAGGATTCTTCTAGAACGGTGATCTTCCCATGCATGTCACAAGTCAACTAGCGCGTGTGCATTGCACGTGTAAATTGAGTAAAACGAGTCTCTCTGACATGTCCAACAGAAACTATTGTTCAGTGCAACTGAGAGAAAACATTCAATTATCCCCCAGAGACCTAGGCATGAGCGCGTTTGTGTGTTGATGTCGAGCAAGAACTGTACCCTTTTGTCGGCAAGGATGATAGTCTGTAGTGCCGTTATTGTCAATCGGGGAAGACCATCTCGTTCTACAACATGATGGAGAGTTATTAGAAATACAGTTTTTTTTAAAAGTGACTACAAACCAGTTCACTGCGGTATATATTTCTATTTTCTAAATATTTCAATTTACAAAAGAAAAAAAACACCAATTGTGTTGTTTAAGGTTATAAAGTTGTTACGACATAAATTAAACGACAAACACACAAACTAAACGGCACAGCAGTAAATGATAAAATTGATACAGTGTTCTATAATATTCTAACAGGCTAAAGAAATTATACCAAGGATAATTAATTTAAATATAACTTTGAGGAACCACACAAAACTTTGAAAATAACATTTGTATTTACAAAATAGATCTATAGTCGACATAAATGCTATAATTTAACTTAAACAGCGATGAAAAACAAAATTTGCAGAAGCCTTAAACAAAACATCCAAATGTCAAAAATATTTTATTCTTATTTTTTGGTATCGTTTCTTTTGTCTGTTAGTATAGTTTTGTGTAAAACATTTAAAGAAACTGGTTGATAATGTCATCATTGAAGCACAATACAAATGTGAAGGGTTAGTCAATAATGTTTCATAGTAGGCACATATCTTTGATTGTCAAGACTGTTGTTTTCTCCAAAAGAGAATAAACATATTTATAATATCAAAATTAGATATTGCGTCAGATATTTTTAGCTCTAGTGTGACCCCCAATAGCCGATTTTATTTTTGTGCTGGGTGTAGGGATCGTTAAACAAATAATCTATCAATCAATTTAGTCATACCTCTATATTTGGAAGTTGTCTCAAAATGTTCACAAAGTGTCATATGTGTTCCTTATTTGTAGAGGGTTTTTTCAGACAGGAGGAAGAACTTGTAAAATATAATTTTAAACACATCTGTATGAAGTAATATGACTTTTAAAGTGGCAAGTTTCCTTTATTGAAATCTTAAAATATCTATTCATTCTTTTCTCTCTTTTTTATTTCCCCAAATGTTGATGACCATTATCAATGAGACTGGACCGATAAACATCCTACTGTAGTTTCATTAACGCTTTAAGTTAACTAAACTGAAATAGGCTATAAATGATTAACTGATAATGCGATAATTGGATACTGAGTTGTATGAAAGGTGCTCTGTACGGTTAACATCGTTTTCTGAGCATTCATAAAACATTTAATTTGTCATCTTGTCAAGGAAGCAATTCGTGACCAATCTGGTACGATTGAATTCTAATGGATTTAATATTCTCAACCACGCCATTGACAGTATCCTAATGGTTGTCATCATGAATTTGAAGTAGGACTTAGTTCAGTGACGAAAGTATGATGGTTTGTTGGATCAGTTGCCTCTAGATAATCCCTTCAGTCATTTCCCGTTCTAATCAGTAGTATGTATATGGTATAAACTATGGTGCCTAGTTACCCCCTACCCCCGGCCCAGTGCCCTCTTCTTAGGACTCGGCATATAACCAGTTCGGATGTGGGCACGTTATAATAACTTAGCAGTCGGTTGATGTCTGGTTTATTTGGCTTTCTGGCCATTGCCAAAGCATTTAATTTATGCTGTACCGTCTGTAGGAAGCAGATATGAAATCCATTTCGCTAATCTGAAATTGTAAGTCATACAGCATGACCGTGTTTTTCTGTCTCGCAGATATATGCTTGAACGTTATAGACGCTGGTTTTTTTAATGGTTTTAGTGTCGTTAAATAGTTATTTCTTTCTGAAAACCACGTATTGTAAACATATGTTTGAATCTTATGTTTTATATAGGTCCAATGGCCAGCTGGATGAACAATAACTCCTTTCCATTCTTAGATATGGTCAGGTGACATATCTTGGTAATCACTGGTTACGTCAATAATCCGACATAGTTGAAGGTAGCGTGTATCTTGCTCCATATCAGTACCAGTCTGTCAAAGATGGCGACGTGAGTTCGTGACACAACACGTGACATTTCACGTCAGAGCTCTAAATAGTTGTTGAGGTGTCGCTTCGGTAGCAAGCCCTTCCATTTGGCTGTCGTCTGCAGCCCGAGGGAGGAAATCAAATATGGACGCAATTATGTTCCATGTCTCTGTGAGCCGGCTGTTCATGTCAGCTGTGAGAAGGTAGTCCAAGCCACTTTAGATTTAAATCACTTGAGAAGTTGCATAATTGTCTTTATTCAGTTTTCCTTTCTTATTTTTTACTATTTAAATATTTGGGTGGGTTTTTTTTTCAGTATCGTTTTTGCTACCCGGCCAAGGTGCGGTGGGTTGTATAATCGATTCGTCTAAGCAGCCTCACTAGACTATTTTTATTAATATTATATTAGTTACCAATTTCTTAGACACTCATTAAAACTACTCCTTGCTGTTAATTGAAAAGAGATGTATGCGTCTGGCTTTTTCTGTAGGTTATAGTGGCAAACACAGTATGTTTAACACCAGGGACGAATCTAGACCTCGGCGTGCCTGTGGTACTTCAGGTTCGGGGGTCCCTCAACACAGAAATTAAATTACACGACAAATAAAAAAATGAACTAAAATTAATGAATAGAACTAATTTATATTATCACATTTTTTTATAAAGAAGTCCTTAGTCTGGAGGCCCCCTCGGAAAGGGGGTGCGGGACAACTGTCCCCTTTAATTCTTATAAATCTGGCCCTGATCTGTGGCAAATACCGTTTGTCTGACACTCAGGAACGACTGACTAAACAACGCGTTTGGGACTTTAAAAATGGTGTTCTTGTTTTTGCAACAATAGCTAAATCGGAATATGCAATAAAACCACAATTAAACAGCAATACTCAACGAATAAAATAATTCTGCGTATGTGCTTATGGATCATATCATATGAGGAAAATACCGTTTATTAAAGTAACTTGATTAAATTGATGTTTAAAACAGCATTCATTCCCTTAACCACGGAAACATATCTGTTTTATATACTTTAGGTTCAAGCAATTATATCATTTGTTTTATTTGACTAGCCATTAAACTACTATTTGTTATCAATCGATTTTTGCAATTTCATATCCTCTGGCCCATTTCACTAAAGAAACCACTATTCCAAAGCATTGCTTTAATGAGAGGCAAGTGTAGTATCATTAAATATTGCCGTTCATTATGGACAAACACTCCGTCATTCCAGAACAATACAAATGGTGTAACATTGTTTAAGTCTAAAGGATTTCTGCAAGCGATCTGAGTATTATCTTTCCTGCAAGCTGCTGCAAATGGCTGTAGTTAAAGCTTTTACAGTTGCAGACCGGAATGAGCATACAGAACGTGACAGCAGTTTGCCAAGCGATCGCAAAATAAACGACAGATAACATTAAAGATGGCCTCCGCCGGAAGTAAACTGGGCATTTTGTGCGGGATGAGATTGATAGCTAAACACGTGTCTGGCGCACACAATGGCGACAGTTGCCAGCCGGTGGAGAGTTAAACACGAGATACGGCTACCATTAGCCCGAAAAATATGGATTGTCACATACGCACATAGGTGAAATGTTTGGCAATGTAATTAGCGAGTTGTAGAAATTTGCAAATTAGCATACGCCTGTGTCAAACGAGGGAAGAACATGCAGTGGTCAGCTTGTGGGAATTTAAATACCATTAATGGAAAGGGACAATTTATCAGATTAGCATTCCCAATAATGACATTATTGCCTCTGTGTGTTAAGAAAAGAAAATACGTAACATGTATTTTGACATTTAAACATTTAATGCATTGTTGTATGAAAAATAAAGAAAGAGAACATGATTTTAAAACTGTCCTTTGCAGAAATCTTTAATAAATAAATAAATAAAGGAGTAGTTGAAAGAAAGGCGGCCCTTTGGTGCAGAGGTTAAGCTATCGGTCAAGCGACTGGTTGGTGCTGGGATCAAATGTCAGTCGAGGAATGAGATTTTTAATCTCGATACCGGCTCCAATCCCGAGTTAGTATTCTTAAAGACTCAGTGGGTAGGTGTGTACCATTTACACTGACCAGTGATTCACAATTGGTTTATCAAAGGCCGTAATATTTGCTATTCTGTCTATGGGATAGTGCCTATAAAGATTCCTTGCTGCTTATTAGTAGTCGCATTAGTTTGGCGTCAGCGGGTTCCGTATATCCTACTAACCTTTGTCACAGGAAGTTAAGCTGTGTGTCCAGGACAGCGTGCTTGAACATTAATTGGATATAAGCACGAAAATCAATACAACCAACCAAAGAAAGATGAATACCCAATGACATCTGGAGCTGCATACCAAAATAAAAGTTTCCAGAGAAGTAATGGATTAACAAATTAATACAAAAGAAATATGTTATCTATAAAATATTTAATAATCAAAATATGTTACACAAAATATTTATATGTATTTAATTTCCAAAACATTTTATTTTTTGTCCTATTACTCACCTGACTAAAATTATCGCTATCAACGAACATTAGGTGTTTGTGTAAATAATGTATGTAAATAAATAATTGATATTTATAGTTGTGGTGTCTAACACCAAACGCTAAGTACCGGTACAAAAATATAATTAATAATTAGTACTGTTCTCTTTGCTATCATTACCTCCATTCCTAAATAAATAATGTGTTTTTTACGTTTGAATGTTGTTTTAATGAAGAACAAAAAATATAAAATATTTAAAAGATATTTCAGAATATTATATGTTATAATTTTAGACTTTCCTTGGATTAGTTTAATTAAAGGATTAACTTTTTGATAATAGTATAATTATAATTATGTATGATAAATAGTGTTCAATGTTATTTGTTTTGCAAGCACTTGTTACGTTTTGAAACTTCATTCAAGTCTAGAACTGAAACTTACCATGCATACATGTACCAAATTTGAGTCTTTGTGGTCCAGTGGTAGACCATCATATTCTCAAGCTGAAGATAATGGTTCAAAATCCGTTGGAGGCTGTTTCACACTTGACTACGTGTCAAAATTACTAAATAGTTCACATCCAATAGCCGATGATTAATAAATCAATGTGCTCTAGTTGTGTCGTTAAAATAAAATAAAATTCAAAATAACATGTATTAAATGTTTGTTTTAAAAAACATATTGATAAGATTACAACATATTTATCTGTTTATTAAATGGACTGTAAATAACATTTCTTTTATTTTTGTTTATGTTACATGCTTGCTATAAATTATCGAAATTGGTAATTATCTTGATGCCCCTGGTGTAATTTCCAAGCTTCACACATACAAGAGACAAACGACACGCACAATATTAATAAATAGGGTAACAGGATAGTCGTCGTTGTTGCTGCATAAAATCACCATCTGCTTTTGTGCCAACCCCTACTTAATTAGAGGATAACAATGGATGCCGGCCATGGAGAAATCGTTAATAAATCCGCGCTTGACAACAATAATCTGAGATATCCTCAACAGATTACGTCCCCCACTGTCGCAACTTGCAAGTTAAGAGGGCAAAAGTCTTGTAGAATGATGATGCTGGCATCCGTAATGAATCTCCGTCGAAGGCCAATTCCTCAAGGAACTATTTTGTCAGCTCGTGGGGCGCGTGCAGCTCGTGGAAAATTGACTCAGCTCGAGCTATTTATCATGCAAATTAACTCCATCACTGGCACTGGCGTGGAAGCCCGAAGATCTCTGGAGAATTCAAAACTTAAATTTGTTGTAGTACAGATTTGCAGCATGCCATTAAACACCCGTTACCGTTTGACAACGTAAGGATATTTTGCATACCATATTTAAAGCGTTATCTCAACACGCTTGTAACAGCTCTCATGGACGTTGTAAATTAGACATGCTGCATTTTTCAACATTTACAGATACACAGAATGCAATATATCTTAGGTTTGATAGATAACGTGCATGTTAAAGTCTGTGAACATAGTTAGAGGACACTTTAACGTTTTCGTTTTTTTCATTTAAAAAAAATAATAATTCATTTCTTTTTTTCTTTCTTTTTTTTCTTAAAGTTTTCATACTGTTAAACTTACACATTATTTTCAGTTTCAGGTTTCTTTCAGTTTTAAAAACGATTCATGAAAACGTGATATATTAACTGGTGTTATTAAAATATCTTTTGTCTCTTGTACAGAAGTTCCATTATCACTATGAATACAGTTGTGTTGTTTTTACTTCTCGAAACTAACATTAGCATACTATTCATTAAACGTGTGTATAATCAAAATATGATTTTGTATGAAATATTTTAGTCTTATTTAGCCTTCTTTGTGATGAGGGTCTAAGATGAAAAATAACAATTGTATTTTAAAAGGGCACCATATATAATGTATCCCAGACTTCCAGCCCCACTCCAGCTTACACTGATCGTCATACTGTGATGTCGCTTAGATGTGTATATGTATCCTTGAATTTCAAAATAATAAACTGTCGTTGCCTAAAACACTATAGAATAAAGATGACCTTAAAATCTCTAAAGTTGCGATATCGAGATGTCAAATACTGGAATAGAAGGAATATGTCTTGAGTAAATGAACTATTGGAAAGTTCGCCATTCCTTTCTTCATATAGTTGCCTGCAGTGGCCACATCTACACACCAGCAATATCAACAGGAACAACAAATGCGATAACACAACAGTAACATCAGCACCACCAGAAGCGACATCAGCCACAACGATGACATGCCCAGCACCTGCTCTTCCATAACCAGGAAACTATAATAAAACACTAAAATATTATACACGCCTTGTATTTGAATTGTATGGAGAGGGGTGTAACTTAAGCGGTAGCGTGTCCACCCGCGAATCGGTCGGTTATTGCATCGATCCTTCTCAGTAGATAATTTGAAGTTTGGGCTATTTTCTGTTCCAACCAGTGGTCCACAAGCGGTTCATCAAAGAATATGGTATATGCAGTCCTGTCGGTGGGAAAGTGCATATAAAAGACCCCTCGCTGCTTATCGGAAAGAGTGGTCTGTGTGGCGACAGCGGATTTCCTCAAAATAAATATGTCAGAATGACCATATGTTTGACGTCCAATAAGCCGGTGATAAGATAAAAATCAATGTGCTCTAGAGGCGTCGTTAAATAAAACAAACTTTTTTCTGTATTTGAATTCTGCTTGCAGCTGATGATTCCCAGTGAAATAAACTCCCATGTTAACCCAGTGTGTAGGAACCATCGACAAGAACTCTCCTGATGACAGACAGTTTACAAAATAAGCAGCACTGTGTATGAGAATTTCTTCTAAAATATGGTGAGAAGAATCCTACCGCTCATGCTAGATATTGTTAATATGAAAACCATGCTTTATGAAAGATAAACATTGCTAATGAGGCGTGCCGTCTTGTAAAAAGTTTTATGATCTCAGCACCGTGAACGTCTTCTGTCTGGTCAACCCCCAGGGGTCGGGGCAGCTACTGACCCCACGCAGCCTCAGAGAACGAACATACACTCGGCCAAGACAAGAAGGTGTAAGGATTACGAAAAAAACCTCAAACGAAATTCAATTGCCGCATGTTGTTCGTTATGCATGATTTAAGAGAAGAAACTGTATTCCTCGAAGGGACCGGTCGCCTCGCAGTGGTGGAGCCTTTCCGTAATTCTAGCCATGTAAATTCTGGCAAGTAGTGTACCAGTCGTTGATTTTCACGAGAGCGTAACGAAATGACAATTCCATAGAAAGTTTTCATAGTCGGCTTTATCATTTGAACAAAAATAATTAACGGACCGGACAAAATTATGTTTGAAAGGCAGATTGATTATGCTTTAGGTACTCTTTTTCCAATTGGTGCAGTTTTACTAATGTCAGTGAGTAAAGTTTAAGTGCGCATTATTAACTCATAGACAGGGTCGACCTTAGGAGCTGGGAGGGGACATTTAATTAGCTCCGAGGTTCACAGTCATGGTCTGTTTTAGTGAAATGACTTGTAACAGAAACCCACTTACATTAGCTTGTAAGTGGGTTTCTGACAACCCTTTGCAAGTTTAGCTCTGTTAGAAGGTAATGTTTCTTGACAAAAGTAAGTTACCCTATCGAAGCCCCC